>NC_069423.1:51297471-51341724 GCF_026875155.1 Cherax quadricarinatus | reverse complement strand
GTTGTGTTGTGTGTGTGTGTGTGTGTGTGTGTGTGTGTGTGTGTGTGTGTGTGTGTGTGTGTGTGTTGTGTGTGTGTGTGTGTGTGTGTGTATGGTGTGTGTGTGTGTGGGGTGTGTGTGTGTGTGTGTGTGTGTTTTGTGTGTTTGTGTGTGTGTGCTTGTGTGCTTGTTTGCGTGTGTATTTTTTGTACTCATACATGCATGAGTGCGTGTGCTCGTGTGTGTATGTACGCTCGTGTGTGTGTGTGGACTCACCTATTTGTGGTGGGGTGTGTGTGTGTGTGTGTGTGTGTGTGGTTTTGTGTGTGACCCAAAAATTAATATTTGCACTCTGAAAACTCATTACAGATGTGACCGGGTGTGGATGTGTGAATTGCTCATTAATTTATAATTTGATAAATTAGACACATGTGCAACTCTTGGGTATCTTTATTGGGGAAAACGTTTCGCCACACAGTGGCTTCATCAGTCCATACGTAGGAGAAACTTGAAGAACAGGAGGAGAATGAGGTAATCAGTCCCTCAACCTTGAGTCGATGTGTTCAGTCCATCAATCTTGAATAGAATACGTATTCTATTCAAGATTGAGGACTGAACACATCGACTCAAGGTTGAGGGACTGATTACCTCATTCTCCTCCTGTTCTTCAAGTTTCTCCTACGTATGGACTGATGAAGCCACTGTGTGGCGAAACGTTTCCTCAATAAAGATACCCAAGAGTTGCCCCATGTGTCTAATTTATCAACATGTCGGTTCTCTGAACCATTCATCTCCCAAATTTAAAATTTTTTTCATGACTGTAACCACGCATAAACATAAGTAAGTAAATTTACTTACATGATTCATTATTTTTGTAACTTGTGAATTCATTACCTATGTACCTTGTTCAGCTGTCAGAGCTTTCGGGCCTAGTCCCTGGAGCCTTTATGTACTTCTTTTGACTACCACGCACAGGATGGGAATGGAGTAGTGAAATGCGGCGGGGGGCTATCCGTAGGGCTTTATCAGCCCTTTCTCCCTTTAAAATAAATTCTTCATGATAGTCATACTGTTTTCTAGCGTGTTTACATGTCCGTTTCTAAACGATCGCAAACAATACCTGGAATTTTATATTCGTTATGTAACGTTTAACCTAGACTTTCCTAATAAAACCTCAGTATAAAGCGACAAATAACGAGATTTAAATAATGTGAATGAGGACCAAGGGGCAGTAATACACAGTGCGACGCGAACTGCCAAGTAGGTGTCTTTATCACTCAAGAACGAACAAGCTCTAATCTGTATTCTTCTACCAAGAATACTGTTGGCTAATTGCGTGTATCCACTGTCTCTTGCTTCTATATATTTACTGCTTGCATCATAAAACTAAATAATAATTAGCATTTTGTAAAGAATAAAATTGTATAATTTTTTTGACAAATATTCTTTCCGTAAATCTGTTTAAATATAATTATGGACAAATTATTACTGAGGAACCCATCACACCTACTAATAATAATCTCCGACGTTTATGAACAAAACTACACCCTGGAACATTTGGGTGTGAAGTTTCACCGCAATCAAAAGTTCTCGCGGATAAACGTGTATGGTTGTGAAAGTTGTTCCCTCGGATAATTCCACCGACGGAAAGTATCATGCGTCTGGGTAGTTTTTCAGACACAAACAGTTTCCCATTATGGAACGCCACAAAAAGTTCATTATGGAACGTGTCGAATTAGTTGATTTTTCCAACTTCAAATGTATGAAAACAGATTTCTGTTTGTATTTGAAAAACATTTTCCACACTATAACATGTGCCATCGTCGGAACACCAAAAGGGAAAAAGCAGGGGGTTCCCCCCCAACTGTTCCCGTAGATTAAGCCCCCAATAAATTAAGTAACCTCAGTGTTTACCGCCCATAGAGTTGTGGAACTTTAACATGTTTAATAAAGGGTGCTCAAACTTTTAAAAACATTCTGCGTTCAGAATTGTTAAAATAACAATGTACAGAAGTCGTTTAAATAACAGTGTTCGGAAGTGTTTAAATAAGTGTTCAGAAGCGTCTAAATTAACAGTAGGCTCAAATGTTGAAAAACGCCTGTTAGTTTTATAGCGTTAGTTTAATATTTTAATTGTGCACCCCATACACATCCTTTGGGAGCGATAGTCAAAAAGATTACAGAGGTAACACTAATTTGGTCCAGGGACTGAAGAGACTACCAAAGTTTATATGAGATAGTCTAGAGGAAAGAGATGTTACAGAGGTAATGATCTCACAATTACAAAGGTAATGAACTTCACAATTTTTCAAAGGTAATGAACTCCAGGTAGGAGGTCACAAACCGTGGTCAAGTTATACCATAAGGAATTACAGTATACAGAGTAAGTAATGGGTTCTCCCACAGGGAACTGAACCCCCCAAAGTTTTCTTGATAGCTGAACCTAGGTACAAAAGAATGTAAGTAATGGTTATAATCTTACTTTGATTACATGGCTACAATCATGAACTAATAAAAGTAACTGGCAATACTTCACCTTCCACACCCGGTCCGAACTGTAATAGAGTAAATTGGAGCAAATATTGATCTGAGTTGAGATCCTCACACCACACACACACACACACCACACACACACACACCACACACACACACACACAACACACAAAACACACACCCACACACACAACACACACACACACACACATCACACAAACACACAAACAACACACACACACCCAAACACACACACACACACTACATACAACAAACAGACTCATAGCACTACACACACACCACACACACACAACACACACACACACACACACACACACACACACACACACACACACGAACAACACAGCACAACACAACACACAATCCCGAACACACACACACACACACAAACACACGCACACTAACATCAACACCACACAAACAACACACACACACACAAACACAAACACCACAACACACACACACACAACACCACACCACACACTCACCCAATCACACACACACACACAACACACACACACACACACGGGGCCAGGAGCTGAGTATCGAAACCCCTGCAACCACAAATTAGGTGAGGATAACACACCACACCGAGGAGCTTGACTCGACCCCTGCAACCTCAACTTGGTGAGAATACCAACACACACACAACAAACACCACAAACACACACACACAAACACAACACAAACACAAGGACAATCACACACACACACACACACAACACACAACACAACACACACACACCACACAACACACCACAAACACACACAGCTACACGACACACACACTGTAGCGATCATGTGTAAAGAAGGCCGGAAAGCCAGAGCTAGTCTCGAACCCCTGCAACCACAATTAGTGAGTACAATTACTGTGAGTACACACGACACACACACACACCCACACACGTGGTAATCTTTATTTTCAACCCTAGCAAAGTCAGGGTATTTCTCCAGAATGGATCTGTAATACACAACTGTGGATAAAACTACTTAATTCTGTCATTCTACTTCGCGAACATTTCTGCGAGTGAGTTGTTTACATAAAATTAGCAATTTCTAATCTTTATTATCGCAACTCCAGTTACAAGTAATGACGCAGGGTTGTGACAATAGTCATCACACAAAAAGTTTTACACTTTCGTTTAGGTCTACATCTTGAGTTGGTCTGGCTCTGATTTAAACCTGCCATAGATACTTTATAACCAGCCCGATGTAGCCGGGTCGGTAGTTCACGATCCTCAAGAGTCCTGCTTTATTTTGTAGGATGACACCATAAGCGATGTGGCTGCCTCCTCAAGATAGAATATGATAGATGAGGTACTCCGACTCGTGTCAATCTCCCTTGAGTCTTGAGTCAATAAAATTCATATCTTGAACAGTTCTTTTGTATTATTTGTTCTCAAAACTACTTACCTGACAAAGCTCAAGATTGTAATCTACTCCCTCTTTGAAAAGCATACCGCTTAGCCAAATTTATCAGTTTTATAAGTCCATGCATCTGAGGACAATGTGAATGGAATCCACAGCTTGTGCACATCTGACTCCATGTTCTCCACAATCTCCATAACCTGGTCCAGGCTTCTGACACAAGCATAGCCACAATATTATGCTTAATGAGTATGAGAGCATTTATGGATGACATGAGAAACAGTTACAATTAAAACTGTCAATCTTAGATACAATAAGCATTTCATGCAAGGAGTATGGCAAAACAGTTCTGTCCTGAAGGGTAGAGACCACAAATTTTTTAAAAATTTGAATGCTTGGCTACCAATTCTTTAAGAGAGCATCATCTCTGTACGAACAACAAGCAGCACTACCAGACTGCACCAGATGCGATGGAGTGAACAAACATCAACGTAAATAACTTTGCGAGCGAGTGTTGCGTGTGTGCACTAAGTGAATCAATACAGCTTCAACAATCATGTTTGGCTTTTCAAGTCCGAAGTTTTGGTTGTGATGTTAAGAGTATTTTGGGGGGAAATGTGAGGATGGCGTTAGTTTAGAATGGCGGGTTACACATCCCAGGAGCTGGAGAAAGCCGCTGTTAGCCCGTACTTGAGAATAAGATCTCATGAGTAAACTGAGAATTCATGCGGATGTCAGTTACCAGTTTTTTCATCCATCTGAGGCAGCTGTTACGCCAGCTGAGGAAAGTTTAGAGGGTCTTCTGTGGGCGAGCGGGTTTGACATGGCTTGCCTAGAGCATATTAAACAATGCTCCCAACTTAGGATAGTTTCTTCTCAGCTCACCACCATATCTTATGCATGGAATTATCGAGTCTATTTATTATGCATATTTAAAAATTTTGGCAGTCACGAGGGCATCCCTAAAAATTCTACTCTTCTCCTACATTGCTTTCTCGTTCGCAGTTTGTCCCAGCCTTATCTCCCTCCAAGCTTCAAGTCAGACACAAGTTGCCAAGTAGTGGGTGCGCAGCAATAATCACCCAAATCACTCTAATGATAAGCAAGAGATACATCATTTCCATCTTCCAATTTTAACATTAGCAACATACCTCGAGGGTCGACAAACCCAGAACACCACAACATCTTAAAGTGCTCTCAAATCATTTCATTTTTATTGAGAGAGCGACAAAGTCTCGTTACAACCGGTCCAAGGTCAAGTGGACTACCTCAAAGCCAGATATTCAACCACCCAGGTCCTTACACGACGCTAGTTCAGAATAAGAATGTTTTGGGTGTCTGGAAGAAGCCGGTGGTGTGTAATCATATATCATCAGCAAAACTAAATCATCATATAATGATGGGGCGACTAAGCAATAGCATTAAGTAAGCGGCATTAATCATAATTATTATAATAGTGTGTGACTGAGCACACCTTACCTGTGGGGTTCCAAATCAAAGTCTTAGTTTCTACACTTCTAATGGTCCCTGAAACAAAACAGACACTTTTCTGTTGGACAGGTAGCCATTTAATCCAGCGGAAAGCCATCGCTCCAACATCCATTCTGGCAAGGATCATTACTAATGATCTATATGATCCGGTTTGCTACATAAAAAGTCGGATTTAAGGTCAAGGATTGTATGATATGAATGTCAGTGTCTGTGCAGGGTGAGAAAGGTGGCTATGCAAGATGACACAACTCCTTCCATGCATGAAACCATGCACACCCGAGAGACAAGAAACATGTTTGATTCCTGTACCATGAACGATTAAAGAACATCTCTCATTTCAAATGTTTTCCACAAGCGGATAGAGTAAGAGAAATTGGCGAAATGTAATTTTGTTGATTGAGGGCCTTAGGAAAATGTTATATAATTCAAGTAATGGAGATTACCATGCGTACTCGACCACAAAGGGCACTAATCCCATCGAGGTATGTGTAAGTAATACACCAATGCCTCACCAGCCGACTGGAGTTGCTCCTTAGTCTGCTGCATCAAGTTCATAATTATGAAGGGAATGTTTCTATCAGAGTCACATCTTGCCTTGCTGAGCACAAAGCAAACAAGTCTCTCCCTTGCATCATACATTATGCGTCATTTAATTTGTCTCTCTGTGGACACTGAGGCCAGAATTGTCATAGCCTAGATGTAGCAGCCCAACACTGACTCAACTCATTACGCCCTAGTAAGGGATTCAGGGTACGAGCGTCGATCTGCCCATTCTATTAACCCTTAATTCTAACTTTATTGTCCCCTCCATGCACCGGCTAAGTGGGGTGACTGCGAAGCATTAGAGACCGAGTTGACAAATTTTCCGTCTGTTTGCCGGCAGCTCTGTCATACGCTCTTGGCACAGCAAGGAGCAGTTTTGAAAGAGGCTCGCATTTTCAGGGAACGATTATTGTCCTTAGGCAAGTGGCCCTAGTCTGCGAGCAGTACGTTAATGGAGTTCGAAGTTTAGCATCATTGTAATAAAGTATGGTTTTTAAGGAGGTAATGATTATTATGGAAGTTTGTTTGCGGGTTTAAGTACCAAGAGGTTTAGTGCGGCTCTAAGTAGTTCTAATACTGCTCACATAAGGTCATTGATAAAGGCTCACAGAAGAACATTCATAGGAAATATACAAGTCACAGTCACATGTGCAACAAAGCCATGATGCTGATTCAGGGGGAACATTAAAAACGTTTCCCGTTTGAATATCCCACCAGGGGGATAGTATTACCAAATATCTAGATGAGGTTACACTAGGGACATGAATCATAAGCTAAAATCTGTTACAATGGAAGACTCACAGCGTGGCAGGAAGTTATGTTGAAAAGCCCAGAACACCAAGATCAAGTACGCCCTACCATAAGAATAAGTATGTGGTTCTCAAGGTCACTTACAATTATGCACAAACCATTCATGACTGTTTAAGAGGACAACAGTTGATTACCATTACGATTACCAACACATTGTGAGAATTTCCAGTGCTTTTGAGGCTCTTGCATTAAAATAATCACCCAATAAAATAACAGTATAGAGCGTTCTCAATCGAACACCTGCGAGCACAAAGTTGGGACGTCTACCCAAGTATACTTACAACTTAGTCAGAGGAGCGTAACAAAGTTAAATAATTGAGACAAGTTCCCAATAATAAATCCTATAACACCGTGATATTTAGCCCCTCTGTTTTTCTTATGTGCAAGAAGTTGATGAGAGAAACATGATTTTAATTAATAAATAGAACACAAGAGTTAGTAGATTTCAGGTTATAGACAACAAATGATGGCAATTTTACTGGGCTGGGATTTTTTCTGGGACTCTGCACCTTGAAGACCCACAAATCCTCAATGTGGATGCGTGGTTACAACTTTACTGATGAAGGTCTCTGGAATCGCTTTAATGAAACAAATAAGTACAACAAAATAAAATTCCATATCAAGAACATCCTAAAGATGATTCAAAATTCCGTGCTTAAAAAAAATAGTTTATACGAGTTTCGAGCGGAGGGGGGGGGGGCTGGGGGGGGGGGGTAACATATAGGTATGTCCATAGGGAATCCTTGTTAGGAGCAGTTTCTCAGCTATAATGAAAAAATTGCGTTCATATAAATAGCAACTTATCAATGTCCAACAGTTAGAGTATTGGTCCCCTGTGTCCATGCAGTTTTTTACTGAGTGTTTGTAAGGACACTTTAGTGGGAATCTTTTGTTTACACACAGCAACGACGCTGATTTCATAACATGATGAATGTATGAAGGTGACACCACCACTCACATGCGAGCGCGCGCTCACCCCACTAACATTAGCACGGGCATACAGCGTAGTAAGGGACTGTCATCACCACAACACCACAACCAACCATTGTGTTCATTTCCATTCTTATCAACAGTATTGTGATTTCAACAATAATGTCAAGTGGTTAACCTCATCACCACACTCGGCTGCACCACCACTTATATTACACTGCATCACTATTACTAACATTACTAGGATAACCTAACTGCCCATCCATCATCCAATCTCTGCACCACCACTTATATTACCACTCTATCACTATACAACTTTAAGGTCACCACTTGCCTCTCATCATCACTCAGGCAACCACCACTTATAATATTACACTCATCACTATTACTAACATTATAGGATACCAAACACTGCCCATCATCACACTCTTCACCACCCACTTATATTACACTCATCACTTATTAACTACAACATCAAAGACCACCATTGCCTTCAATATATTGCTCACTGTGTCTTTATCAACACAATATTGTAATTCGTCATAACTTGTAATTAAGGACACCACCACTAACCCCACCACCCACCTTTTGCTTCAGCACCTTACAACTTGCTTCTTCACAAATTGTGTACATCTTGTTACTTTGATAATTTGTTCGCCTTCAGGAGAAATTGTTGTGTTTCCTAGTACCCTTTATGCGCGACATCAGGTTGTACAACACAACAGGAGTCAAGAACTTGGAACATTGGCGCGAGACTGAAAAGTTTCCGTTCAAGCGAGCTCGATTGGCTGACAGTCAGCTGACTCACGCTAGGCTGGTATTGACAGGATTCCGACGTGATTGAAGTTCCTGATGACTGCTCCACCCAAGTGTGAGGTGCTCAACCCCATTGTCTGAGGGCAGGCATGAGCCAGTATTCAGATCGAACAATACCTGGTAGTTCCCTGGGGTCATAAATGGGGTGTACATGCGTCAAGGTGCGGTTGGCTGGGATGTTGGCAGTCCCTTGCGAACCACTGCAGGCAGTAAGAATGCTGTCTGTTAGACTTTCCTGAAGGTCTTACAATGAGATAACATGCTATTTTCTAAAGCCAACAGTCTGTTCAGATGTGTTTGATAATATCATAACACCGTTCAGAAGGAAGAGCATATGGCCACACACTGCACAATCAGTGTGCGACTTAGCTGGGCACTTTTCCTGGCAATGTGGCCCCAGCGTAGACACTTTATAACAAGACGTATTGAGGAAGCGAAGTCTGTACAATGCAGTGTAATAGCGTCTGTTGGAGGCTGCACGGAGTGAATATACGTGGCTCTCGTGCCCCTGGGCCAGGGTGGGCCACTCAGCCTAATAGGATCAGACCGTTGGACAGGGAAGTAACAGGAGCGTTAGGGTGGGGGGGGGCCTTAGCAGCTTGCGTCTGACGCCACTAGATATTGCAGGATTCAAGTGAGCTTGGTTGACGTTGTAGGACTCATACAATAAGCCGGCTTTCTAGACAGGTGGGCCCTTTTGGTGTGAGGCAGCTCGCAGTTGATGTCTGGCATATTCGAGAGTATGACTAAAAGTTCTGTCTAAAATGCTGAAGTAGGGGCATTAAAAGGGGCACGAAATACTGGTGGAGGGTTATGCTGCAGTGGGGGGGGGGGACCTTGGGGAGAAAGGGGGGGGGGGGGGGTGGCTGGGGAGGGTGAATGCAGTTTCTCAATATTGTTTTCACTAGCTTCGAAAAACCAAGTTACACACTTGGTCTCTTGATCCAGTGTTTGTTAAGCCAAATCTTCAAACCTGACAGAGCTTTGGAGGTGGTGCGCCCACTGTATTGCTTGCGCAAGCTATCTCTGGAAGCCTCGTTCCTTCTTGTTCCGCAACCTGTTTATACTTAAATATGTGTGCAAATCCTGCCTTTCAACCATCATCCTACGTCAACATCCATTCAGCTATACTCACATCATTGACTAGGAAGGTTCACACTGGCACTGAGGCGATGGTTAAAGGATAACCCGTGATATAGAAGTGAGACTAGGTCAATCGATATCTCACCTCGATAGACACAGGCAATATGTGGGGTTGTAAGTGGTGCTGGCCAGGTCGCCGTACAACTCGAGAGTTACCAACACTTTAGCACTACTCGTAATTACTTCCAAACCCGCAGCACTTAACACAGCAAGCACAAGTGGATACTTGGAATGACAGAGACAAATTTTCACTCTGTGGACAAACAAATCAGCACAAACCTTACTATGTTTTTTAGATACCTCTGGCCATGTTACAGTTAAAAAAACCGTCTCCAAAGGAGTTACCAGGTACTGCATGCTCCTTAAATTGTTCTTAACCACCTCTTGTTTTGGTTTCCCTAACTATGCAAGCATTTCCACCAGAAACACTCATGCATAGAAGAATAACAGGTACATTCTTCCCTCAGTTAGAGAATTATAACACATTTTGAACAAGTGGCACAGTCCGATTCATCTGGCCAGGGGGCCCTCAGAAACAGGTGTGGATCAAACCAACTCACGCAGGATGGGAGATCGTCCGTATTTCTCAGGTAAGGCAAGGTGACCAGCTGTGCGGAACTCAGATATTCGAGTCCCAGGCGGAGCAGCAAACTACGCCTCTACACTACACGTTGATAGAGGCGAACGGCTAGTTTAAATGCAAGGAAGAAGGGGTAGACTGATGAGGGCAGTAGAGCGCATCAAAACGGAACGCGCTATTTCCAGGTTTACACTAAGTTTATCAGGCGAGTCACAACATCCTCTCTCTCAAACCAGTGTTCAGAGTGTTTTAATAACAAGAAACTTCTCAGGGAGGTTCAATCTCTCTTTTTATATCGAGAACCAATCCGACAAACCCAGTAATGGGATTTAGGATGAGACTCAAATCGTTCCTCCCCGTTTTAAAGGACACAGTAATCCATGGCTCTAATAACTATTAAAATTCAGTTTAATATTTATTATTGTTTAAGGTTTTTTAGAAAAAAAAAAATAGTATGCCTTGGGTAACAAGGCCCTAAAAAAACAGGTTGTGAAGTTTACTTTCTTAGTTGTTCAGAGACTATGGAAACCCAAACATTTATTTTACTAAAATTCGCAAATTTACTGTCGAAAGTTATGTAACTGACTAGAAGAGCCATTCTCCAGCAAGGAAACTAATTATATTACCCACACTTGAGTCTACAATTGGAAGTCTTGGTAGTAATAAGAGCCCAAAAGTCCAGCTGACCAGACTACAAAGACAGCTGACTACAATACTCACCTTTAAGATACACCAGAGATAAAGTTTGAATACAATAAGAGAAGACAATCACATGGTCTAAAAGAAAATCAATGTCACAAAAGAAAATGTAACCACTCAAGGAACGAAATACTTGTACTAAAATTGCACAAAAAGGCAAATAACCTGACTGGAACAATACACTAATAGGACCGAAAACGTCGTCGTCAACTCCTCTTATTCTATGTGGGGTTATTTGTGTCATGTAATTAAACAAATTTCTAAGCGTAGAAACAATAGAAGGCGTTATCCAGATATAGTTTCCACATTTTAACATATTATTTTCTTCAGTTTTATACAGGTAGAACAGTCAGTTAGTGCCTTACTCATCAGCACAACAGTGTTAAAGTTGTGGAAGGTGATCACACCACAAGAAACATTCTCACATTGTTGGACTGAAATTCAATTATCTAAAATCTGTCTTAGCCCATAATGAGTCAATAACAAGATCAACTTTCCAATCGAGAAAAAACCAATCAGGCTAAGAATTTGAGGTGATCAAAAAGATGACGGACCTTCAGTTTACGAGCAAGAATCTCTTGATCCCCAGATGTTTTCTGACTTTGCTATATACTGGCAAATTGTACCTACGTAGGCTAAACTTTAATGACTATACAACACACCTCATAATATCGAAATACCATTCAGATGAGGCATAATGAAAGTTTTTAAACCCTTCGAAGAAGCTTTCTCAATACACAGAAACCCCACATAGAAGAGAGAGCTTACGACGACGTTTCGGTCGTTTTCTAGCTCTCACCTCTGTGCACACTAGCTTCCCCTTGCAGTGGCTCCCCTTTTTCATTGATATTTGACTGGCTCCTCCCTCCATAACTTCCCCATTATTTCTTCCTTCCTTCTACCGCCAATACTACTACCGCACTTCTACCACACTACCACTTAATACTACTACTACTACCACCACTACTTACTACTAACCTACTACCGACTTTCCTAGTCTATATATAAAATATACCAGTCCTGCTACTACTATTCTCGTTAGTGTGCTCTTGTAAATGGTTCCAATTCGGCACCGAAACGTCGTCGTAAGCTCCTCTCTTTCTATGTGCGGGATATTTGTGTATCCGTTTTCTCCCAGAGTCACGGTATTGTGTCTTAATTTTTTGTTAGACCTTTCCTCAAGTTGTCATATAGGAGATCATAACTGGAACTGGTCAATTTACAAAATTACCCAGTGTGTACCTGCATGTACTAATACTTGCAGTGGGTAGCCTGCATGTACTAATACTTCGCATGGTGGGTACCGTCTCATATACTAATACTTTGCAGTGGGTACAATGCATGTACTAATACTAGCAGTGGTACCTACATGTACTATTACTTGCAGTGGGTACCTGCATGTCTGATACTTGCAGTGGGTACCTGCAATGTACTAAATACTTGCGTGGGTACCTCTGCATGTACTAATACTGCAGTGGGTACCTGCATGGGGTACTAATACTTGCAGTGGGACCTTCATGTACTAATACTTCAAGTGGGTACCTTCATGTACTAATACTTGCAGTGGGTATCCCTGCATGTACTAATACTTGCCGTGGGTACCTGCATTTATCTAATCCTTCCAGTGGTACCTGCATTACTTTAAATACTTGACAGTAGGTACTCTGCCTTAAACTAATACAGCAAGTGGTTCACCTGCATGTAAACTAATACGTTGCAGTGGGTACCTGCATGTACTAATAACTTGCAGTGGGTACCTGCAAAAGTAACTCAATTACTTAGCATGTGGAGGTGCCTGCTATTTACTAATACTTCTGCAGTGGGTACCCATGCATGCTACTAATTACTTTGCGTGGCGATACCTCATGTACTATTACTAAAGCAGTGGGTACATGCATGTACTAATAAACTTGTCAGGGGTAACTGCATGTACTCAAATACTTGCATGTGGGTACACTCAATGTACCAATACTTGCAGATGGTAACTTCACTGTAAACTAAATGCTTCAACCTTACATCACAACAAGACTGAAAATTTGAAGCCAATTGGATGAGAGTTTTCGAGGTTAATAAACTAAAATCTTTCATCTAGAAGAAAAATGGATCGACTCAGACAACGGCACTTGAGGTCATGTGTACGCCTTCACGATAATTACCAACCACTGTCCATGTAACACCTTCACGATACCCAACCACTGTTTAGGTACACTTTTCACGATACCAACCACTGTCAGTTACACCTTCACGATACCAAACCACTGTTAGGTACACCTCACGATACCAACCACTGTCAGGTACACCTTCACGATACCAACCACTGTCAGGTACACCTTTCAGACCTTACATCGATACCAACCACTGTCAAAGGTACACCTTGTCCCGATACCTACCACTGTCAGGTACAGCCTTCACGAACAACCACTGTCAGGTACAAACCTTCACGATACCAAATATAATAATGATACTAATCATACATCGTCATCGTATATTATAAACATTTCCACTGTGGTTTGTGTTTATTCCTTCCGAGTGGTTTAAGCGATCACTGTAAACTAATTTTTACCTTCATGACAGGGAGATTTTTCTATTTTGTCAAGATATACTCTGAGACCAGACAATGACTGTCTAGAGCCAGAAAGTTAACTAGAACACATTGTTGTTTGAAGCAAAAAGAAAGAACACAATATGTGACTTCTTCTCCATAATGCTCAACAGTGATCCCCTCATTTTCGAATATGACATCCAGTTTTTGGTCTCCAAATTTACGTAAAAGGACAAAAGGTATACTGGAGACGGTACAGAGAAAATTTACCAACACCCTGCCATCACTTTCCAGAAGCAAAAAAAAAAAAAATATCGAAGCACTCAAACACTTTTTATTCTTTTAAAAAATGGAGACATGCGAGAGATTTCATGAAAACTTTTAAGACTATTTGATCTAAGTTTAAGCACTTTCATATGAAAAGAAAGAAATATATTGTTGCAGTTTTCAACCTCTTACATATGTCAACAACTTCTTTCTTATTTAACACAAATATCAAGAACAAAGACAGATATAATCGTCATCACTTTCAGTGATGAGAAATTCGTGTGTGATTTACTGTGTGCTTTATTTTATCTGTGTGTTGTTTTATCCGGTGTGTTTATCCGTGTATGTTTTTATCTAATGTTCGACCCCGAATTAAGTATTATGTCCCAAACAACAACTCACGATTCCACATTGTAAATCAAAATAACTTATCCAAATTTTCTCAAAAATAACTTTATATTTCTGTTCATATGACATTGTGTCTTGATTTGTATCTTATGTTTTTTCAAACATTAGTCAATAAACGAGTTAAAATATTGACAGTAATTTATTACTGTTTCTTCTTTTATAAGGTTATTTATGATATTAGTTCTTAAATTTATTCCTTCTTTTTGTTTACAGACCAGAGTTTAATTTTTTTTGAGTGAATTATAAACCATCCGAAAGAGTTTCTCTAAACAAGCAGGTTGATTTTCAGTTAGTTTATTTTTTACATTGTCAACAAACTTGAGAAAAAAATAAGTATAGTGAGGTGTGTCATAGTCATATTGAGGGTCATAGTTTTTACGGTGATGATCATAGTCAAAGTCGAGGTGTGGTCATAGTCCAGATATGGTTTCAATGTCTTCCAAGGTCTCCCATCCCGTGGGTTTTCACGAATTTCAACACTACATCGTTGTTTTGGTGCTTTCCTTAGTTCCGTGTCTACAGATGTCTATCTGTGGTCCTCCCTCAGATGCATTCCCAGTATGAGTCATTATACAGTGATGCGTGGTCGTAGTGAGATGTGGTGTAGTGACGGTGGTGTCATAGTGAAGTGTGGTCGAGTGAGACTTTGGAGTCCTAGTGATGTTGTGGTTATTAGTTAGGTGAGGTCACAGAGGTAAGGTGTGGGTCATATCAGGTGTGGTCATAGGTCCGGTGTGGTCATAGTCATGATTTATGCTTCAGGTCCTCCACTCCGTGGGTCCCCGGATGTCAACCCTTCCACACTTCCCACTCTCCGTTGTTTTGCGGTACTTTTCCCTAGTTCCGTGTGTCCAGAAGTCCATCAGTGTCCCCGTAAAGATGAACTCCCATCACTTTCCCCCAGGGGTAAGTGGCGGGAGTTGCCTGGTGTGCGGGTGCTTTGTGTGTGTACTCTCAATGAATTGTGGTTGCTGGGTAGAGACCATCCAGCTCCTGGCCCCGCCACTTCACTGATCGCTACGTAGCTCCCACTATTCTCCATGTTCCATGAGCTTTATCATACCTGTCTTAAAGCTTTGTATGGATCCTGCCCCTCCAATATCCACTATTAGCCACTTCGTGAACCCCAACCCTCTATGTACTGAAGAAATACCTTCTCCTAACCTATACCCTTTGAATCTTCGACAGTCTTCAACTTCAATTGAGGACCGCCCATATATATGGTCCCCTCTCTGTAAACAGTCTGTCCTGTCCACCTTATCTATTCCACGCAGTAT
Source organism: Cherax quadricarinatus (assembly GCF_026875155.1). Taxonomy (NCBI): domain Eukaryota; kingdom Metazoa; phylum Arthropoda; class Malacostraca; order Decapoda; family Parastacidae; genus Cherax; species Cherax quadricarinatus. The sequence goes on along the minus strand of NC_069423.1, from coordinate 51,326,357 downwards.
ATTGTATGTCGTTATCAGATCTCCCTAAACCTGTCCCCTCGCCATTTGGTCAGGAGGCCATTTCCCTGTTGCCAAACCTTTTGTCACTTTCTCCTAATTTCTTGAACGTGGTTGACCAGACTGTTGAGGTTTCTCCAAACTAGTGCTGCATACTCCAGTAAGGGCCTTGAACTAAGTAACGGAAATGTTATTTCCTCAGGTTTGCCCAGGCGCCATATGACTTTAGCAGTTATCTGGTGAAGTTGCTGCTTCCGGAGTACTGCTCAGTGTTTATACTCAACCCCAAGATCTTTCTCCTTGAACGAGGTTTCCAGTTTTGTGGACCACCTAGCCCTGTACTCTGACTGCCGGTCCTTCTTTGCCCTTACCCCGAACTTCATGACTTTTGCATTTGGGCGGTTACATTCGAGAACTATTGCTGGACCCACGTGTCCAACTCTGCCGGACTCTTTGGAAGTCCTACCTGATTCTCCATTCCGATTTAAATTCATCCTTATCAACCTTCACATCATCTGCGCGAACAGGGACACTTCCCGTCATGTCATTCAACGATACCATAAATAGCACTGTCTCCCTAGGACTGACCCCTGGTGGGACCCCGCTCGTCACAGGCAAACCCTCTGTGTATACCTTACACGTACCATGACTTCGTTGTTGCCGTCCATGTCAGATATTCTCTGATCCATTGCAGTCCCTTCCTGTTATACGTCCTGATCCACCACTTCTGCACTAATCTCTTGTGAGGAACTGTGTCGAAGGCCTTCATTGCAGTCCAAGAAAATGTAATCAACCCAAGCCCTCTCTCACCTGTTGTCTTACGTTCTGTTACTTCTTGTCATGAACTCCAAATTGCTTTGTGACACAGGATTTGCCTTCTATGATATCAGTGCGGGTTTTGCGTTTAAATCTCGTTCCGTTCCAGGTGCTCCAACACTTTCCTCACCGATAATCTTCTCCATACTCTGCATACTAATACACTCCAGTGACACTGGTCTATAGTTTTGCGCCCTTCGTTTCCGTCCTTCCTTACTTAAAAATTGGGACATAATTTGCCGTCCTTTCTCATACCTTCAGACAGGTCCAGTATCAAGGGATGTGTTTGAAACAAATGGAGTTAATGGCACAGCGTCTCATGACTCCCTCTCTAAAACCCACGGAAAGATGTACCCGGCCCCACCGACCTTTGTAGGTATCAAGGCTACTTACAGCATCTTCACACTCCATCCTCAATTTTGTATATTTCCAATCCATCACTTTTAGTATAAACCCTTCTTGGTAGTCCTCCCCTGTTTGTTCTCCCCAAGTCCTTCCTGGTTTTTACTGTAAATACTTCCTTAAATCTCAGTGTTCTGAGTCTCCCTCACATACCGTTGATCGTTTCTTGACGTGGAGCTCCCCACCTTCTTTCCCTCAGGCCTGATTACCTGATCTTTGACTGTTGTCTTTCTCCATAATGTGGCTATACAGCAGTTTCGGTATAACTTGAAACTTTCACGCTATGCTGTTTTCCGTACTATTCGCTGGGTGGCCTCCCTCCTTACTGTGTGTGTGTGTGTGTGTGTGTGTGTGTGTTGTGTGTTACTCACATCTACACATAAATTTGGATGTAGCAGGGGCTCGGAGCGCCCAGCTCCTGCCCACATCTTCTTCACTGATCGCTATTAGGTCTACTCTGCTACCAGAGACCGTTGTCACCATACCTCTCTTAAATCTATGTATGGTTCTGCACTCCACTACAACGTCACTTGCTAGGCTATTCCACTTCCTGACGACTCTAGTGACTGAAAAAATACTTCCTAACATACCCTGTGAGTCGTCTGAATACTTCAGCTTTTTCCAATTGTAAATACCAGTGTTTACTGTGTCCCCTCTCTCGACACCACCCTGTCTCTGTCCCCACCTTATCATATCCACGCGAGCTAATCTTGCATGTAACGTTAATCATATGTCTCCCCTAACAACCCTTATCGCACTTAGTCACTGGTAGACTTTATCACAGCGTTCTTCCTCTCCTTAAACTTAAACATCTTACATTCTACAAAGATACATCATAACTGTTTTTTTCTAGCGTGTTTACATGTCCTTATTCTTCTTCTAAACGATACGCAACAATACACTGGAATTTTATATTCGTTATGTAACGAATAACCTAGACTTTCCTAATAAAACCTCAGTATAAAGCGACAAATAACGAGATTTAAATAATGTGAATGAGGACCAAGGGGCAGTAATACACAGTGCGACGCGAACTGCCAAGTAGGTGTCTTTATCACTCAAGAACGAACAAGCTCTAATCTGTATTCTTCTACCAAGAATACTGTTGGCTAATTGCGTGTATCCACTGTCTCTTGCTTCTATATATTTACTGCTTGCATCATAAAACTAAATAATAATTAGCATTTTGTAAAGAATAAAATTGTATAATTTTTTTGACAAATATTCTTTCCGTAAATCTGTTTAAATATAATTATGGACAAATTATTACTGAGGAACCCATCACACCTACTAATAATAATCTCCGACGTTTATGAACAAAACTACACCCTGGAACATTTGGGTGTGAAGTTTCACCGCAATCAAAAGTTCTCGCGGATAAACGTGTATGGTTGTGAAAGTTGTTCCCTCGGATAATTCCACCGACGGAAAGTATCATGCGTCTGGGTAGTTTTTCAGACACAAACAGTTTCCCATTATGGAACGCCACAAAAAGTTCATTATGGAACGTGTCGAATTAGTTGATTTTTCCAACTTCAAATGTATGAAAACAGATTTCTGTTTGTATTTGAAAAACATTTTCCACACTATAACATGTGCCATCGTCGGAACACCAAAAGGGAAAAAGCAGGGGGTTCCCCCCCAACTGTTCCCGTAGATTAAGCCCCCAATAAATTAAGTAACCTCAGTGTTTACCGCCCATAGAGTTGTGGAACTTTAACATGTTTAATAAAGGGTGCTCAAACTTTTAAAAACATTCTGCGTTCAGAATTGTTAAAATAACAATGTACAGAAGTCGTTTAAATAACAGTGTTCGGAAGTGTTTAAATAAGTGTTCAGAAGCGTCTAAATTAACAGTAGGCTCAAATGTTGAAAAACGCCTGTTAGTTTTATAGCGTTAGTTTAATATTTTAATTGTGCACCCCATACACATCCTTTGGGAGCGATAGTCAAAAAGATTACAGAGGTAACACTAATTTGGTCCAGGGACTGAAGAGACTACCAAAGTTTATATGAGATAGTCTAGAGGAAAGAGATGTTACAGAGGTAATGATCTCACAATTACAAAGGTAATGAACTTCACAATTTTTCAAAGGTAATGAACTCCAGGTAGGAGGTCACAAACCGTGGTCAAGTTATACCATAAGGAATTACAGTATACAGAGTAAGTAATGGGTTCTCCCACAGGGAACTGAACCCCCCAAAGTTTTCTTGATAGCTGAACCTAGGTACAAAAGAATGTAAGTAATGGTTATAATCTTACTTTGATTACATGGCTACAATCATGAACTAATAAAAGTAACTGGCAATACTTCACCTTCCACACCCGGTCCGAACTGTAATAGAGTAAATTGGAGCAAATATTGATCTGAGTTGAGATCCTCACACCACACACACACACACACCACACACACACACACCACACACACACACACACAACACACAAAACACACACCCACACACACAACACACACACACACACACATCACACAAACACACAAACAACACACACACACCCAAACACACACACACACACTACATACAACAAACAGACTCATAGCACTACACACACACCACACACACACAACACACACACACACACACACACACACACACACACACACACACACGAACAACACAGCACAACACAACACACAATCCCGAACACACACACACACACACAAACACACGCACACTAACATCAACACCACACAAACAACACACACACACACAAACACAAACACCACAACACACACACACACAACACCACACCACACACTCACCCAATCACACACACACACACAACACACACACACACACACGGGGCCAGGAGCTGAGTATCGAAACCCCTGCAACCACAAATTAGGTGAGGATAACACACCACACCGAGGAGCTTGACTCGACCCCTGCAACCTCAACTTGGTGAGAATACCAACACACACACAACAAACACCACAAACACACACACACAAACACAACACAAACACAAGGACAATCACACACACACACACACACAACACACAACACAACACACACACACCACACAACACACCACAAACACACACAGCTACACGACACACACACTGTAGCGATCATGTGTAAAGAAGGCCGGAAAGCCAGAGCTAGTCTCGAACCCCTGCAACCACAATTAGTGAGTACAATTACTGTGAGTACACACGACACACACACACACCCACACACGTGGTAATCTTTATTTTCAACCCTAGCAAAGTCAGGGTATTTCTCCAGAATGGATCTGTAATACACAACTGTGGATAAAACTACTTAATTCTGTCATTCTACTTCGCGAACATTTCTGCGAGTGAGTTGTTTACATAAAATTAGCAATTTCTAATCTTTATTATCGCAACTCCAGTTACAAGTAATGACGCAGGGTTGTGACAATAGTCATCACACAAAAAGTTTTACACTTTCGTTTAGGTCTACATCTTGAGTTGGTCTGGCTCTGATTTAAACCTGCCATAGATACTTTATAACCAGCCCGATGTAGCCGGGTCGGTAGTTCACGATCCTCAAGAGTCCTGCTTTATTTTGTAGGATGACACCATAAGCGATGTGGCTGCCTCCTCAAGATAGAATATGATAGATGAGGTACTCCGACTCGTGTCAATCTCCCTTGAGTCTTGAGTCAATAAAATTCATATCTTGAACAGTTCTTTTGTATTATTTGTTCTCAAAACTACTTACCTGACAAAGCTCAAGATTGTAATCTACTCCCTCTTTGAAAAGCATACCGCTTAGCCAAATTTATCAGTTTTATAAGTCCATGCATCTGAGGACAATGTGAATGGAATCCACAGCTTGTGCACATCTGACTCCATGTTCTCCACAATCTCCATAACCTGGTCCAGGCTTCTGACACAAGCATAGCCACAATATTATGCTTAATGAGTATGAGAGCATTTATGGATGACATGAGAAACAGTTACAATTAAAACTGTCAATCTTAGATACAATAAGCATTTCATGCAAGGAGTATGGCAAAACAGTTCTGTCCTGAAGGGTAGAGACCACAAATTTTTTAAAAATTTGAATGCTTGGCTACCAATTCTTTAAGAGAGCATCATCTCTGTACGAACAACAAGCAGCACTACCAGACTGCACCAGATGCGATGGAGTGAACAAACATCAACGTAAATAACTTTGCGAGCGAGTGTTGCGTGTGTGCACTAAGTGAATCAATACAGCTTCAACAATCATGTTTGGCTTTTCAAGTCCGAAGTTTTGGTTGTGATGTTAAGAGTATTTTGGGGGGAAATGTGAGGATGGCGTTAGTTTAGAATGGCGGGTTACACATCCCAGGAGCTGGAGAAAGCCGCTGTTAGCCCGTACTTGAGAATAAGATCTCATGAGTAAACTGAGAATTCATGCGGATGTCAGTTACCAGTTTTTTCATCCATCTGAGGCAGCTGTTACGCCAGCTGAGGAAAGTTTAGAGGGTCTTCTGTGGGCGAGCGGGTTTGACATGGCTTGCCTAGAGCATATTAAACAATGCTCCCAACTTAGGATAGTTTCTTCTCAGCTCACCACCATATCTTATGCATGGAATTATCGAGTCTATTTATTATGCATATTTAAAAATTTTGGCAGTCACGAGGGCATCCCTAAAAATTCTACTCTTCTCCTACATTGCTTTCTCGTTCGCAGTTTGTCCCAGCCTTATCTCCCTCCAAGCTTCAAGTCAGACACAAGTTGCCAAGTAGTGGGTGCGCAGCAATAATCACCCAAATCACTCTAATGATAAGCAAGAGATACATCATTTCCATCTTCCAATTTTAACATTAGCAACATACCTCGAGGGTCGACAAACCCAGAACACCACAACATCTTAAAGTGCTCTCAAATCATTTCATTTTTATTGAGAGAGCGACAAAGTCTCGTTACAACCGGTCCAAGGTCAAGTGGACTACCTCAAAGCCAGATATTCAACCACCCAGGTCCTTACACGACGCTAGTTCAGAATAAGAATGTTTTGGGTGTCTGGAAGAAGCCGGTGGTGTGTAATCATATATCATCAGCAAAACTAAATCATCATATAATGATGGGGCGACTAAGCAATAGCATTAAGTAAGCGGCATTAATCATAATTATTATAATAGTGTGTGACTGAGCACACCTTACCTGTGGGGTTCCAAATCAAAGTCTTAGTTTCTACACTTCTAATGGTCCCTGAAACAAAACAGACACTTTTCTGTTGGACAGGTAGCCATTTAATCCAGCGGAAAGCCATCGCTCCAACATCCATTCTGGCAAGGATCATTACTAATGATCTATATGATCCGGTTTGCTACATAAAAAGTCGGATTTAAGGTCAAGGATTGTATGATATGAATGTCAGTGTCTGTGCAGGGTGAGAAAGGTGGCTATGCAAGATGACACAACTCCTTCCATGCATGAAACCATGCACACCCGAGAGACAAGAAACATGTTTGATTCCTGTACCATGAACGATTAAAGAACATCTCTCATTTCAAATGTTTTCCACAAGCGGATAGAGTAAGAGAAATTGGCGAAATGTAATTTTGTTGATTGAGGGCCTTAGGAAAATGTTATATAATTCAAGTAATGGAGATTACCATGCGTACTCGACCACAAAGGGCACTAATCCCATCGAGGTATGTGTAAGTAATACACCAATGCCTCACCAGCCGACTGGAGTTGCTCCTTAGTCTGCTGCATCAAGTTCATAATTATGAAGGGAATGTTTCTATCAGAGTCACATCTTGCCTTGCTGAGCACAAAGCAAACAAGTCTCTCCCTTGCATCATACATTATGCGTCATTTAATTTGTCTCTCTGTGGACACTGAGGCCAGAATTGTCATAGCCTAGATGTAGCAGCCCAACACTGACTCAACTCATTACGCCCTAGTAAGGGATTCAGGGTACGAGCGTCGATCTGCCCATTCTATTAACCCTTAATTCTAACTTTATTGTCCCCTCCATGCACCGGCTAAGTGGGGTGACTGCGAAGCATTAGAGACCGAGTTGACAAATTTTCCGTCTGTTTGCCGGCAGCTCTGTCATACGCTCTTGGCACAGCAAGGAGCAGTTTTGAAAGAGGCTCGCATTTTCAGGGAACGATTATTGTCCTTAGGCAAGTGGCCCTAGTCTGCGAGCAGTACGTTAATGGAGTTCGAAGTTTAGCATCATTGTAATAAAGTATGGTTTTTAAGGAGGTAATGATTATTATGGAAGTTTGTTTGCGGGTTTAAGTACCAAGAGGTTTAGTGCGGCTCTAAGTAGTTCTAATACTGCTCACATAAGGTCATTGATAAAGGCTCACAGAAGAACATTCATAGGAAATATACAAGTCACAGTCACATGTGCAACAAAGCCATGATGCTGATTCAGGGGGAACATTAAAAACGTTTCCCGTTTGAATATCCCACCAGGGGGATAGTATTACCAAATATCTAGATGAGGTTACACTAGGGACATGAATCATAAGCTAAAATCTGTTACAATGGAAGACTCACAGCGTGGCAGGAAGTTATGTTGAAAAGCCCAGAACACCAAGATCAAGTACGCCCTACCATAAGAATAAGTATGTGGTTCTCAAGGTCACTTACAATTATGCACAAACCATTCATGACTGTTTAAGAGGACAACAGTTGATTACCATTACGATTACCAACACATTGTGAGAATTTCCAGTGCTTTTGAGGCTCTTGCATTAAAATAATCACCCAATAAAATAACAGTATAGAGCGTTCTCAATCGAACACCTGCGAGCACAAAGTTGGGACGTCTACCCAAGTATACTTACAACTTAGTCAGAGGAGCGTAACAAAGTTAAATAATTGAGACAAGTTCCCAATAATAAATCCTATAACACCGTGATATTTAGCCCCTCTGTTTTTCTTATGTGCAAGAAGTTGATGAGAGAAACATGATTTTAATTAATAAATAGAACACAAGAGTTAGTAGATTTCAGGTTATAGACAACAAATGATGGCAATTTTACTGGGCTGGGATTTTTTCTGGGACTCTGCACCTTGAAGACCCACAAATCCTCAATGTGGATGCGTGGTTACAACTTTACTGATGAAGGTCTCTGGAATCGCTTTAATGAAACAAATAAGTACAACAAAATAAAATTCCATATCAAGAACATCCTAAAGATGATTCAAAATTCCGTGCTTAAAAAAAATAGTTTATACGAGTTTCGAGCGGAGGGGGGGGGGGCTGGGGGGGGGGGGTAACATATAGGTATGTCCATAGGGAATCCTTGTTAGGAGCAGTTTCTCAGCTATAATGAAAAAATTGCGTTCATATAAATAGCAACTTATCAATGTCCAACAGTTAGAGTATTGGTCCCCTGTGTCCATGCAGTTTTTTACTGAGTGTTTGTAAGGACACTTTAGTGGGAATCTTTTGTTTACACACAGCAACGACGCTGATTTCATAACATGATGAATGTATGAAGGTGACACCACCACTCACATGCGAGCGCGCGCTCACCCCACTAACATTAGCACGGGCATACAGCGTAGTAAGGGACTGTCATCACCACAACACCACAACCAACCATTGTGTTCATTTCCATTCTTATCAACAGTATTGTGATTTCAACAATAATGTCAAGTGGTTAACCTCATCACCACACTCGGCTGCACCACCACTTATATTACACTGCATCACTATTACTAACATTACTAGGATAACCTAACTGCCCATCCATCATCCAATCTCTGCACCACCACTTATATTACCACTCTATCACTATACAACTTTAAGGTCACCACTTGCCTCTCATCATCACTCAGGCAACCACCACTTATAATATTACACTCATCACTATTACTAACATTATAGGATACCAAACACTGCCCATCATCACACTCTTCACCACCCACTTATATTACACTCATCACTTATTAACTACAACATCAAAGACCACCATTGCCTTCAATATATTGCTCACTGTGTCTTTATCAACACAATATTGTAATTCGTCATAACTTGTAATTAAGGACACCACCACTAACCCCACCACCCACCTTTTGCTTCAGCACCTTACAACTTGCTTCTTCACAAATTGTGTACATCTTGTTACTTTGATAATTTGTTCGCCTTCAGGAGAAATTGTTGTGTTTCCTAGTACCCTTTATGCGCGACATCAGGTTGTACAACACAACAGGAGTCAAGAACTTGGAACATTGGCGCGAGACTGAAAAGTTTCCGTTCAAGCGAGCTCGATTGGCTGACAGTCAGCTGACTCACGCTAGGCTGGTATTGACAGGATTCCGACGTGATTGAAGTTCCTGATGACTGCTCCACCCAAGTGTGAGGTGCTCAACCCCATTGTCTGAGGGCAGGCATGAGCCAGTATTCAGATCGAACAATACCTGGTAGTTCCCTGGGGTCATAAATGGGGTGTACATGCGTCAAGGTGCGGTTGGCTGGGATGTTGGCAGTCCCTTGCGAACCACTGCAGGCAGTAAGAATGCTGTCTGTTAGACTTTCCTGAAGGTCTTACAATGAGATAACATGCTATTTTCTAAAGCCAACAGTCTGTTCAGATGTGTTTGATAATATCATAACACCGTTCAGAAGGAAGAGCATATGGCCACACACTGCACAATCAGTGTGCGACTTAGCTGGGCACTTTTCCTGGCAATGTGGCCCCAGCGTAGACACTTTATAACAAGACGTATTGAGGAAGCGAAGTCTGTACAATGCAGTGTAATAGCGTCTGTTGGAGGCTGCACGGAGTGAATATACGTGGCTCTCGTGCCCCTGGGCCAGGGTGGGCCACTCAGCCTAATAGGATCAGACCGTTGGACAGGGAAGTAACAGGAGCGTTAGGGTGGGGGGGGGCCTTAGCAGCTTGCGTCTGACGCCACTAGATATTGCAGGATTCAAGTGAGCTTGGTTGACGTTGTAGGACTCATACAATAAGCCGGCTTTCTAGACAGGTGGGCCCTTTTGAAGTGATGACTGGTGAAGAGGGTTATTAACTGGGGGAAAGGGTGATGGACGTGGTGAGGGGTGATGGACTGGGGGGGAAGGAAGGACTGTTGGAGGGTTAGGACTGTTTTGGGGAAGGTGATGGATTGATGGCGGGTTTAGGACCCGTTGTTGAGAAGAGACTGGTAAAAGGTAAACGGGGCGAGGGTGACGGACGGTACAAGGGGGGTGGGAATTGGTGGAAATGATGACAGTAGGTGGGTGATGAACTGGAAGTGTGGAAGATGGTCTGGGTGGTGAGGTAATTGTGATGGACTGGTGGTGAGGATGATTGTGAATGACTGGTAGTGAAGGTGATTGTGTTGGACTGCTGGTGAAGGGTTATGACTGGTCGTGAGGGGGATGTTTCTGTGATGAGGGTGACTGACTGGTTGTGAGAGTGTTGGACAGGTGGGAGGGGTAAGACGGTGGTGAGTGTGACATCTGGTGGTGAGGAATTTGGGAAATGGTGGTGAGGGTGATTGGACTAAATGGTGAGGGTTATAGACTGGTGGTGGGGTGATGGATTGATGGTGAGGTTGATGGACTTGTGGGAAGGTGATGCACTGGTGGTGAGGGTGAAGGACGGGTAGCGAGGATGATGGGCTTTTGGTAAGAGTGTTGGTCTGGTGCTGAGGGTGAATGGACTAGTGGTGAGGGTGGCGGACTAGTGGTGAGGGCGAAGGACTGGTGGTGAGGGTGACGGAACTAGTGGTGAGGGTGAGGACTGGTGGTGAGGGTGATGGACTGGTGGTGAGGGGATGGACTGGTGGTGAGAGGTGATGGACTGGTGGTGAGGTGATGGACTGGTGGTGAGGGGATGGACTGGTGGTGAGGGGGATGGACTGGTGGTGAGGGGATGGACTGGTGGCGAGGGGGAAGGACTGGTGGTGAGGGGATGGATTGATGGTGAGGTGATGGACTTGTGGTGAAGGTGATGCACTGGTGGTGAGGGTGAAGGACGGTAGCGAGGATGATGGGCTTTTGGTAAGAGTGTTGGTCTGGTGTGCTGAGGGTGATGGACTAGTGGTGAGGGTGGCGGACTAGTGGTGAGGGCGAAGGACTGGTGGTGAGGGTGACGGACTATGGTGAGGGTGATGGACTGGTGGTGAGGGTGATGGACTGGTGGTGAGGGGGATGGACTGGTGGTGAGGGGGATGGACTGGTGGTGAGGGGGATGGACTGGTGCGAGGGGGAAGGACTGGTGGTGAGGGGAATGGACTGGTGGTGAGGGGGATGGACTGGTGGCGAGGGGGAAGGACGGGTGTGGGGGGGACGGATATGTGAGGGGATGGACTGGTGGTGGGGGGTGAGGCGGTGGTGAGGGGGATGGACTGGGGGTGAGGGGGATGGACTGGTGGGGGGGTGGACGGGTGGTGGGGGGGAAGGACGGGGTGGGGGGGATGGACGGGGTGGTAGGGGAAGGACTGGGGTGGGGGGAGGACGGGTGGGAGGGGAAGGACTGGTGGGAGGGGGAAGGCTGGGGTGGGGGGGAAGGACTGGGGTGGGGGGAAGGACTGGTGGTGAGGGGGAAGGACGGGTGGTGGGGGGGAAGGGACGGTGGTGAGGGGAAGGACTGGTGGTGAGGGGGAAAGGACTGGGGGTGAGGGGAAGGACTGGTGGTGAGGGGGAAGGACTGGTGGTGAGGGGGATGGACTGGTGGTGAGGTAATGTTTTTGAAGTTTTTGAAGGTCGTGGTATTCTTGAATGTCTTGATGTTCTTGCGGTCTTCATGTTCTGAAGTTCTTGATATTCTTGAAGTTCTGAAAGGGGTCCTAAGCAATGAATGCCTCACTCAGGTCCATGTCTTCAGTGTCCATCCTTGTCCCCCAAGATATTTACCATACACCACTCCCTGAGGCAGCAACACAAGGATTATACAACAACACAAAGACCCCGACACAACACAACACAAGGACAACTAAAAGACGAGAGAACAACAAAAGGAAAGACAACAACCGTAGCACAAGACAACAACCCAAGAGAATAACGAGAACAGTTAGATGTTATTACTGGGGAGGACACACATAAATCTGCGCCCAGTAATAACATTCTCCTGGACAGCCAAGACCCGTAAAACTACCTACCAGACACACGTCACTCGCCCAGTTTACACCGCCAAGCTCTGGGACACTTAGTTATAAATTTGAGGGTTCCTTTTAATTTCTTATTACATCCATATTAATTATTATTTTTTCGATTATTTAGCTGTGTGAGCATATTTGTGAACGTTTTCTGGTACATAAATTAGTGTCCTTGAATAAACCTTCAAGTTCCATACATGGAAAATGTAATTAATTGTTATCACATAAACATTTATCCTTGTTTTTCGTCTCATGTTTCTGCATGATACACAAGATTCCACAAATGCATAATGTGTGTGTGTGTTGTGTGTGTGTGTGTGTGTGTGTGTGTGTGTGTGTGTGTATGTGTGTGTGTGTGTGTGTGTGTGTGTGTGTGTGTGTGTGTGCGTGTGTGCGTGTGTGCGTGTGTGCGTGTGTGTGCGTGCGCGAGTGTGTGCGTGCGTGCGTGCGTGTATATCTACAACCACTACACTACTCATTTTATTGTATGTATGATTTACTTTGTTTTAATAAACTGATGGGTCCCTTGTACCTCACTCAGATGGTAGATATGTAAGTAGGTTATTTAAGTCTTCATTATCTTGTTCTATGTATGATTTAGTCATTGATGGGTCCTCCCCAAGCTTGCGTGACATTCCCAGGTCTATCAGATGTGCAACGTATTTGTTATCAACTTTTTCGACGAGAATGTTGCTGGGATGGAGATCTTGGTGTGAGAAACCCTTCCTATGAAACTCTGTCACTGCATTCCTTACGGCTTCATATGCTTTCTTGCATTCACCAACTGGGTTGCTGTCGAAGAAGTTGTCTAAGGGCTGTCCTGGGCAGAGCTCCATGATGATTGCAGAATGAAGCCCTTTAGCAATCCCAAGGAATTTTGGGGCTCCTCCAGCTCCTGCAGCAGCTTTCAGCAGTCTAGCTTCTGTCAAGTCATATTGGTAGCTATGGAAGATTTTCACAGCAGCAGTGATGATCGACCCATCATTCATTGTCACATTGGCTTTATGAATCTTAGCGAAAGCTCTTTCCCCAATTTCACTCTTAAGTGAAATTTGTGACCAGGAAATCTTGCGACAAATTTTCTTAAACTTGCAAGGAAGGTGTGAGCCACCACACTCACTATTACAAACTTGTACCTTTTTGCTATTTGGTCCAGATGGTGAGGTGGAAAGAAGCCGTTTCTCAGGAAAACCAGCCATTCCTTTACTTGTCATCCCTTGAGAAATTTAAAGTGCCAAGCTCAAGATTCGAACCTGAGACCCAAGTTTTGAGAGGCATAACTCTCTTCACTGGGCTGTAGTGGTTGGGTATACTAATGTTAGTGAGAAACTTCTGTTTAACAATATTAATTTATGTATTTAATCTATATCAAGAACGAAGACATGATTTGGCAGATGTATAGTGTTTTCGTGAAAGATATGTATTGTAGTTATTTTAGATGTATAAATCAGTGGTGATAGATTGGTAATGTTGTGGTCATAGATATTGAATATAGTGATTGATTTGTAGTGTGGTGGATGAGAGTGATGGATGGTGGTGAGGGTGAGGAATGGTGGTTGGGTGATGGTGACTGGTGGTGAGAGTGATGACGACTGGTGGTGAGGGTGATGGTTGGTGGTGAGAGTGATGGGACGGTGGTGAGTGTGATGGATGGTGGTGAGGGTGATGGACGGTGTGTGTGAGTGATGGACTGTGGTGAGGGTGAGGTTTGGTGGTGAGGTGATGGACTGGTGGTGAAGTGATGAACTGGTGGGTGAGGGTGATGTTTGGTGGTGAGAGGTGATGGACTGGTGGTGAGAGTGATGAAACTGGTGGTGAGAGTGATGTTTTTGGACTGGTGGTGAGAGTGATGGACTGGTGGTGAGGGTGATGGTTTGGTGGTGAGAGTGATGACATTGGTGGTGAGAGAGAAGAACTGGTGGTGAGGTGATGGACTGGTGGTGAGGGATGGACTGGTGGTGAGGGTGATGGTTTGGTGGGGAGATTGATGGGAACTGGTGGTGAGAGTGATGAACTGATGGTGAGAGTGATGGACTGGTGGTGAGGGTGATGGGATGGTGGTGAGGGTTGATGGACTGTATGGTGAGAGTGATGGACTGAAGGTGATTGACCTGTGGTGAGGTATGTGATTGCCTGGTGGTGAGGGTGATTGCTGGTGGTGATTGACTGGTGAAGCGAGGATGAAGGACTGGTGGTGAGGGTGCAGGACTGGTGGTGAGGGCGATGGACTGGTGGTGAGGTTGATGATGGTGGGTGAGAGTGATGGACGGTGGTGAGATGTGATGGACTGGTGGTGAGGGTGATGGACTGGCTGGTGAGGGTGATGGATTGGTGAAAGTGGTGGGACTGGTGGTGAGAGTGATGAATTGGTGGTGAAAGTGATGACTGGTGGTGGAGGGTGATGGACTGGTGGTGAGAATAAAGAATGGTGGTGAGAGTGATGGATGGGTGGATTGAGGGGATTGGACTTGCTGGTGAAGGTGATGGATTGGTGAAAAGTGGTGGCTGGTTGTGAGGGTGATGATGGTGGTGAGAGTTATGTACTGGTGGTGAGAGTGGATGTACTGATGGTGATGGTGAATGAACTGGTGGTGAGGGTGAAGGATTGGGGTGAGGTGCTGGACTGTGGTGAGAGTGATGGACTGGTGGTGAGGCGTGATGGACTTATGGTGAGGGTGAAGGACTGATGGTGAAGGTGACGGAGTGGTTGTGAAGGTGAAGTACTGGTGGTGAGGGTGATGGGACTGATGGTGAGGTGATGGACGGATGGTGAGGGTGAAGGGTGGGGGTAGGGTGATGGACTGATGGTGGTGTGATGGACTAATGGTTGAGGGCGATAGTCTGGTGGTTAGTGTGATGGACTGGTTGGAAAGGGTGATGGATTGGCGGGGAGTGGATGGATTGGTGGTGATTGACTGGTGCTGAGGTGTGATAGACTGTTGGTGAGGGTGAAGGACTGGTGGTGAGGGTGATGGACTGATGGTGAGGGTGACGGTACTGGGTTGGAGAGTGAGGAACTGGTGGTGAGAGTGATGAACTGGAAGGGGAGAGTGATGGGACTGGTGGTGAGGGTGAATTGGACTGGTGGTGAGGGTGAAGGACTGGGGGTGAGAGTGTTGGACTGGTGGTGAGAGTGATGGACTGGTGGTTGAAGGTGATGGACTCGTCGTGTTGGTGATGAGATGGTGGAGAGAGTCAAGGAGGGTGTGGAGAGAGTGATGGCCTGGTTGATGAGAGTTATGGACTGTTGGGAGGGATATGCACTGGTGGTGAAGGTGATGAAACCTGCGGACGATTGTGAGAGCGACTGTCGATTGTGATGAGCAAATGACGGAATGTGACGAACGATTGACGATTGTGATGAACGACTAACGATGTTGATGAACGACTGACGATTGTGATGAACGACTGGACGATTGTTGGGACGGACTGACGATTGTGATGAAACGACTGAAGATTGAGGTGAACGACTGACCCCTTGTGATGAACGGCTGACGATTGCGATGAACGGCTCCGACGCTTGTGATGAACGACTGACCCTTGTGATGAACGGCTGAACGATTGCGATGAACGGCTGACGCTTGATTTCTCTGATGAACGACTGACGATTGTGATGAAACGACTGATGATTGTGGTGAAATTGACGATTGTGATGGAAACGACTACGATTTGAGACGAACGATGGACGATTGAGACGAACACTGACAATTGTGGATGAACCGCGGACTGACGGATTGTGAAGACGCCGACGATAGTGATGAAAGTAATGACCGATTGTGGATCAACGACTGAAGCTTGTGACGAACGGTTCACCATTGTGATCGAACTCGTGCTGAGGGTGATGGACTGGTGGTGAGGCTGATGGATGGTGGTGAGGGGGATGGGACTGGGTGACAGGGTGATGCCAATGGTGGTGAGAGTGATGGAATGGTGGTGATGGTGATACTGTTGTTGAGGGTGTTGGACTGAGGATAGGGGTGATTGGGATGGTGGTGAGGGGTGATGGATGGTGGTGAGGGTGATGGACTGTTGGGTGAGAGTAATGGACTGTGGTGGGGTGATGAGACTGGTGGTGAGGGTGATGGTGTTGGAGAGTAATGGACTGGTTGGATGGAGGGTGATGGACTGGTTGTGTGAGTGATGGACTGGTGGTGATAGTGATGGACTGAAGTTGATTGACCTGTGGTGAGGGTGATTGACTGGTGGTGAAGGAGAGTTGCTGGTGGTGTTGACTGTGCTGAGGGGTGATGGACTGGTGGTGCGGGTGATGGACTTGGTGGTTGAGAGTGATGCACTGGTTGTGAGAGTGATGGATGGTGGTGATAGTGATGGATTGGTGGTGAGAGTGAATCGACTGTGGTGAAGGTGATGGATTAGGTGAAAGTGATGGATTTGTGAAAGTGATGGACTTGTGGTTATGGTGATGGAGTTGTGGTGAGGGTGATGGAATTGGCAGTGAGTGTGATGGACTGGTGGTGAGAGTTATGGCTGGAGGTTGAGGGTGATGGATTGGTGGTGAGTGTGATGGACTGGTGGATGAGTGTGATGGACTGGTGGTGAGGGTGATGACCTGCTGGTGAAGGTGAGGGTTGTGAAGTGATGGACTTGTGGTTAGGGTGATGGAGTTGTGGTGAGGGGTGTGGGATTGGCGGTGAGTGTGATGGGATGGTGGTGATGAGTGATGGACTGGTGGTGGGGGTGATGACGACTGCTGGTGAGGTGATGGATTGGTGAACGTGATGGACTTGTAGTTAGGGTGATTGGAGTTGTGGTGAGGGTGATGGATTGGCGGTGAGTGTGATGGACTGGTGGTGAGAGTGATGGATGGTGGTGAGGGTGAAGGACTGCTGGTTAAGGTGATGGACTGGTGAAGTGATTGGACTGGTGGTCGGAGGGTGATGGGACGGATGGTGAGGGTGATGGGCTGATCGTGAGGGTATGGACTGGGGCGGGGATGATGGATGGTGGTGAGAGTGATGGACTTGTGGTGAGGGTGATGGGCTGGTGGTTGATGGTGATGGATGGTGGAGAGAGTGATGGGACCGATGTGTTGGTGATGGGACTTGTGATGAGGATGAAGAATTGGGGTGAGAAGTGGACTGGTGGTAAGGTGATGGATCGTGGTGATGGTTATGGACTGGTGGAGAGAGTGATGGACTAGTGGTGAGAGTTATTACTGATTGGGAGGATGATTGCACTGATGGTGAAGGTGGATGACCCTGTGACGATTGGACGAGCGACTCACGATGTGAAGAACGCTGATGATTGTGATGTGACGGACTACGATTGGTGATGAACGACTGACGATTGTAATGAAACGAGACTGACGATTGTGATGAAACGATGACGATTTTGGTTAACGGGACTGACGCTTGTGATGAAACGACTGACGATTGTGATGAACGACGGACAGATAGTTTGAACGACTGCAGTGTGATCAACGCTCACGCTTGTGATGAACTACTGATGATTCGTGGTGAACGACTGACGATTGTGATGAACGACTGACGATTGTGAGGAACGATTGACGATTGTGACCAACGACTGACGATTGTGACGAACGACTGACGATTGTGATGAGCGACTTACGTTTGTGAAGAACGACTGGCGATAGTGATGAACGACTGACGATTGTGACCAACGCCTCACGCTTGTGACGAACGACTGACGATTGTGACGAACGACTGACGATTGTGATGAACGATTGACGATTGTGATGAACGACTGACGATTGTGATGAACGACTGACGATTGTTGGGAACGACTAACGATTGTGATGAACGACTGACGATTGAGGTGAACGACTGATGCTTGTGGTGAACGACTGACGATTGTGACGAACGACTGACGATTGTGATGAACGCCTCACGCTTGTGATGAACGACTGACGATGTGATGAAACTGACGAATGAGGTTGAATGACTTGATGTTGGGTGAACGATGAGATTGTGACGAACGACTGACGATTGTGAGAACGATGACGATTATGTGAACGGACTAACGATTGTGATGAACGACTGACCCTTGTGATGAACGGCTGACGATTGCGATGAACGGCTGACGCTTGTGATGAACGACTGACGATTGTGATGAACAACTGATGATTGTGGTGAAAGACTGACGATTGTGATGAACGACTGACTATTGTGATGAGCGACTGACGATTGTGAAGACCGCCTGACGATAGTGATGAAGTAATGACGATTGTGATCAACGACTGAAGCTTGTGACGAACGGTTCACCATTGTGATGAACTCGTGCTGAGGGTGATGGACTGGTGGTGAGGCTGATGGACTGGTGGTGAGGGGGATGGACTGGTGGTGTGGCTGATGGACTGGGTGGTGAGGGGGATGGACTGGTGGTGAGGGGATGATGGACTGGTGGTGAGGGGGATGGATGGTGGTGAGGTGATGGACTGTGGTGAGGCTGATGGAACTGCTGGTGAGGGGGATGGGACTGGTGGTGAGGGGTTATGCAATGGTGGTGAGAGTGATGGAATGGTGGTGATGGTGATGGACTGTTGTTGATGGTATGGAATGAGGATTAGGGTGGATTGATGAGTGGTAGGGTGATGGACTGTTGGTGAGAGTAATGGACTGGCCCCCGGATGTGAGGTGAATGGACTGGGTGGTGAGGGTGATGGAACTGTTGGTGAGAGTAATGGACTGGTGATGAGGGGATGAACTGGTGGTTAGGCTGATGGATAGTGATGAGGGAATGTGATGGACCTGTTGTGAGAGTGATGGACCGGTGGTGATAGTGATGGACTGAAGGTGATTGACCAGTGGTGAGGATGATTGACTTGGTGGTGAAGTGAGAGTGCCTGGTGGTGATTGACTGCTGCTGAGGGTGATGGACTGGTGGTGATGGGTGATGGTGTGTCGGTGAGTTTGATGAACTGATGGTGAGGATGATGACTGAGGTGAGAGTGATTGCACTGGTGGTGAGAGTGATGGACTGGTGGTGATAGTGATGGACTGGTGGATGGGAGTGATCGACTTGCTGGTGAAGGTGATGGATTGGTGAATGTGATGGCTGGTGGTGATGGGTGATGTACTTGTGGTGGAGGGTGAAGGATTGGTGGTGAGTGTGGATGGACTTGTGGTAAGGGTGATGGATGCTGGTGAAGGTGATGGATTGGTGAAAGGATGGGACTTGTGGTGAGAGTGATGGACTTGTGGTGAGGGTGATGGGATTGGCGGATGAGTGTGATGGACTGGTGTGTGAGAGTGATGGACTGGTGGTGAGGGTGATGGGACTGCTGGTGAGGTTGATGGATTGTGAAAGTGATGGACTGTGGTGAGGGTGATGGACTGATGGTGAGGGTGATGGGCTGATGGTGATAGGAGGGTCATGGGACTGGTGGCGAGGGTGATGGATGGTGGTGAGAGTGATGGACTGGTGGTGGGGTGATTGGACTGGTGGTGAGGGTGATGGATGCTGGTGAAGGTGTGGATTGGTGAAAGTGATGAGGGATGGTGGTGAGGGTGATGGATGCTGGTGAAGGTGATGGATGTGAAGTTAATGGACTGTTGGTGAGGGTGATGGGACTGATGGTGAGGGTGATGGAGTGATTCGTGAGGGGTCGTGGGACTGGATGGCGTGGGTGGATGGACTGGTGGTGAGGTGATGGACTGGTGGTGAGGGTGATGGATGCTGTGAGGGTGATGGAGTGTGGAGAGGAGTGATGGTTGGAGGTGAGGGTGATGGGCTGGTGGTGATGGTGATTGGACTGGTGGTTGAGAGTGATGGGACTGGTGGTGAGGCTGATGGACTGCTGGTGAGGGTGATGGGTGGTGGAGAGAGTGATGGTCTGGTGGTGAGGGTGATGGGTGGTGAGTGATGTTTGATGGGACTGGTGGTGGAGTGTGGACTGGTGGTGATGGTGATGGACTGCTGGTGAGAGTGATGGAGTGGTGGAGAGAGTGATGGTCTGGTGGTGAGGGTGATGGGTGGTGGTGATGGTGATGACTGGTGGTGAGAGTGGATGGACCGATGTTTGTTGATGATGGCTTGTTGATGAGGATGAAGGTTGGGGGTGAGAGCGATTGGGACTCGTGGTGATGGTGGATGGACTGGTGGAGAGAGTGAGACGATTGTAATGAATGACTTGACGATGTGGTGAACGACTGACGATTTGGTGAACGATGACGCTTGTGATGAACGACTAACGCTGTGATGAACGGCTGACGATAAGTGTTGAACGGACTGACCATTGTGTTTCAACGCTCTCACGCTTGGACGGAACGATTGACGATTGTGGCCGAACTCTTGGTAATGGTGATGGACTGGTGGTGAAGGATGATGGATGGTGATGAAGTGGAAGGACTGGTGGTGAGCATTGATGGACTGTGGTGAGGGTGCATGGACTGGAGGTGAGGATGATGCACTGGGGTGAGAGTGATGGATGGTTGGTGATGGTGATGGACTGGTGTTGAGAGTGGACTGCTGGTGAATGGTGATGGTTGTGGTGAGGGTGATGACTATGATTGATCGAGGGTGATTGACTTGTGTGAGGGTGATGGCCTAGTGGTGAGGGTAGGAATGGTGGTGAGAGTAAATGGGACTGGTGATGAGGGTGATGACTGGTGGTGAGGGTGATGGACTAGTGGTGAGAGTGATTGAGTGGTTGTGAGGTTAATGGAATGGTAGTGAAGGTGAAGGAATGCGGTGATGGAATGGTGGTGAAGGCTGAAGGTTTTTGAGGGTCGCGAAGTTTTGCAGTTCTTGAAGTTCTTGAAGTTCTCGAAGAATCTTGAAGTTCTGAAGGGAAGCTCATTAAGTTACTAATGCCTCACTAGGTCCATGGCTTTCAGGTGACCATCCTTGTCCCCTCAGATAATTGACCATTTCACCATTCCCTGAGGTCAGCAACAAAGGATTAGACAACACACAAGGACCAGACAACAACACAAGGAGAGGACAACACAAACACAAGGACAGACAACAACACCAAGGGAGAGGACAAACAACACCAAGACCCAGACACAAACACAAGGAGAGGACAACAAACCACAAGAACCAGACAACAAGGACAAGGAGAGGGACAACAACCACAAGGACCAGAACAACAACACAGGAGAGGACAAAACACAAGAACCAGACAACAACACACAGGAGAGGACAACAAACAAGAACAGACACAAACAAGGAGAGGACAAACAACACAAGGAGAGGACAACATCACAAGGATCAGACAACAACACAAGGAGAGGGACAACAACCGAAGGAGAGGACCTAACCGGAATGGAGGAGGACAACAACGAAGGAGATTGGACAACAACCGAAGGAGAGGACAACAACCGAGAGAGAGGACAACAACCGAAGGAGAGGACACCAACTGAAGGAGAGGACAACAACGAAGGAGAGGCCAACAACCGAAGAGAGGACAACAACCGAAGAGAGGACAACAACCGAAGGAGAGGACAACAAACGAAGGACAGGACAACCAACCGAAGGACAGGGACAACAACGAAGGAGAGGACAACAAACTGAAGGAGAGGGACAACAAACCGAAGGAGAGGACAACAACGAAGGAGAGACAACACCGAAGGAGAGGACAACAACCGAAGGAGGGACAACAACCGAGAGAGAGGACAACAACCGAAGGAGAGGACAAACAAACGAAGGAAGGACAACAACCGAAGGAGAGGAACAACAACCGAAGGACAGGGCAACAACCGAGAGGGAGGACAACAACTCAAGGACAAGACAGCACCCCAAGAGAAACAACGAGAACAGTTAGATGCTATTACTGGGGAGGACACGCAGAAATAGGCCGCCAGTATTAACATCTCCTGGACAGCTTGAACCCGCCAGACTACTAGGACGACGAGACCTCACTCACACAGGTAGCCACCAAGGCTCTGGCCACTTAGTAACATTTCGGAGTTCTATTTTATATTTCATATTGCATGCATTTAGTTATTAATTTATTCGAATATTAGCAGTTTAAGTGTATTTTTTATAGCGTTTTTTTGGAGTACAGAGAATTACTGATCCATGAGTAAACTTTCACGTTCTCATGTATGGAACGGAAAACTGTTATTAATTGTTAATCTGTTGTCTTTTTCTTGTTATTATCTCGTTTCTCCATAATACGCTAAGATTCACAAGTAGTACTCTCTCTTTCCTTCTCTGTTCTCCCTCTCTCTACGAGCCGCACGGCACACACACAAACACACAACACACACACCACACACACACACACACACACGCACACACACCACACACACAACACACACACCACACACACACACAACACACACGCACACAAAACACACACACAACACACACCAACACACACACACACCACACACAAAACCACACAACAACACACAACACACACACACAACACGCACACACACACACCACACACACACAACACACACACACACACACACACACACACACACACACAAAAACACACAACAACACACCACACAACACACACACAACACAACACACAACACACACACAACACACACACACAACACACACACAACACTCCACACAACACACACACAAAACACTCACAACACACACACAAAACACACCACAACCAACACACACACACACACACACACACACACACACACACACACACACACACACTACCACACACACACACATAACACACACACACATACACACACACAACATATCCATATATATATATATATATATATGCAATAAGATCACAGTAAACAGGTGATTTAGAAATATGGCAAACAACACTCTGAGAAGAATAAGAAATTCCAAGCGCTTCGTGGACTACTCAACATTATCAGGAATATAGTTCCTTGAATAATGTGAGTAGTCACGAAAGCGCTTGGAATTTCTTATTCTTTCAGGAGTGGTTGTTTTGCATATATATATATATATATATTATATATATTTATATATATATTATATTATATATATATATATATATATAATATATATATATATATATATTATATATATATATATATATATATATATATATATATATATATATATATATATATTATATAGAAGAGAGAGAGAGAGAGAGAGAGAGCAGAGAGATTGTGTAAAATGAATGTTGGTTGAATGGAGGACATTAATGTGTGTGGATAATATATGTTCACTTGGTTAAATTATTAGAGACACAACCAGGTAAGTACTCAATATATGGTAAGAAACTCTTCATTTATGAAGTACGTAAATATTACATCTTAGGTTAATATAGAAAATGTGGATGTTCAATGTTTTATTATATATTTCCAGAGAAGAGAGTAAAGACAGGGGAAAGTGAGAGTTGTGGAAGACAGGAGAAGTGAGAGATGTGAAGACAGGAGAAGGACGAGATGTGAGACAGAAGAAGCGAAAGATGTGATACCAGGAGAAGTGAGAGATGTGAAGACAGGAGAAGTGAGAGATGTGAAGACAGGAGAAGTGAGAGATGTGAAGACAGGAGAAGTGACTTTACTTAAGAGATGTCTAGAACAGTTACAGTGTTTTTCTTCTCATCTGCACTTTCCTCTTCCTATATATTGAGAGGAAAAATTATTGACCTAATTAATAATAAGGAATTCTTAGTGAATAAAAGGAAAGTCGATCAAATAAGATCTACTTTGACTACCACGTTACCTTGACCCTGACCACCACGTTACCTTGACCCTGACCACCACGTTACCTTGACCCTGACCACCACGTTACCTTGACCCTGACCACCACGTTACCATGTCCCTGACCCACGTTACCTTGACCCTGACCACACGGCTACCTTGAACCCTGACCACCACGCTACCTGACCCTGACACCACGTTAGCTTGACCCTGACACCACGTTACCTTGACCCTGACCACCACGTTACCTTGACCTGACCACCAGTTTAACTTGGACTCCTGGCACCACGTTACCTTGACTCGACCACACGATACCTTGACCCTGACCACCACGCTACCTTGGACCTGGTCCACCAGCTACCTGGACTCTGACCACCACGTTACCTTGCCCTGACCACAACGTTACTTGACCCTGTACCACCACGTTACCTTGATACCCTGACCACCACGCTACCTTGTCCCTGACACCACGCTACCTTGACCCTGACCACCACGCTACCTGACACTGACCACCACGCTACCTTGACCCTGACCACCACGCTACCTTGACCCTGACCACCACGTTACCTTGACCCTGACCACCACGCTACCTTGACCCTGACCACCACGTTACCTTGACCCTGACCACCACGTACCTTTGACCCTGACCCACCACGTACCTTGACCTGACCACCACGTTACCTTGGACCCTGACCACACGCAACCTTGACCCTGACCCACCACGCTACCTTGAACCTGAACCACCACGCTACCTTGGAACCCTGACCACACGCTACCTTGACCTGACCCCCGCTACCTTGAACCTGACCACCACGCTACCTTGACCCTGCCACCACGTTACCTTGGACCCTGGACCACCACGTTACCTTTGACCCTGACCACCCACGTTACTTGACTCGACCACCACGCTACCTTGACCTGTCCACCACGCTACCTTGACCTGACCACACGCTACCTTGGACCCTGACCACCACGTACCTTGACCCTGACCACCACGCTACCTTGACCCTGACCACCACGTTACCTTGACCCTGCCACCACGCTACTTGACCCTGACCACCAACGTTTACCTTGACCCTGACCACCACGCTACATTGACCTGACCACCCGCTACCTTGACCCTGACCACCACGTTACCTTGACCCTGACCACCACGCAACCTTGACCCTGACCACCACGCTACCTGACCTGCCACCACGCTACCTTCTGACCCTACCACCACGTACCTTGACCTGACCACCACGCTTACCTTGACCCTGACCCCACGTTACCTTGACCCTGACCACCACGCTACCTTGACCCTGACCCACCACGCTCTACCTTGACCTGACCACCACGCTACTTGACCTGACCACACGCTTACCTGAACCCTGACCACACGCTACCTTGACCCTGACACTCGCTACTTGACCCTGACCACCACGTTACCTTGACCCCTACCACCACGCTACCTTGACCCTGGACCACCACGCTTGCCTTGACCCTGACCTCACGTTTCTTGACCCTGACCACCACGTTTACCTTGACCCTGACAACCACGCTACCTTGACCCTTGAACCACGCTACCTTGGACCTGACCACCAGCTACACTGACCTGACCACACACGCTACTTGAGCTGACCACCACGCCTACCTTGACCCTGGAACCACCCGCTACCTTGACTGACCACCACGTTACTTGACCCTGACCACCACGCTACTTGACCCTGACCACCACGCTACCTTGGACCCTGACCTCCAACGTTACTTGACCCTGACCACCACGCTACCTTGACCATGACCTCCACGCTTACCTTGGAACCTGACCACCACGCCTACCTTGACCTGACCACCACGTTACCTTGACCCTGACCACCACGCTACCTTGACTGTACCACCACGCTACCTTGACCCTGACCACCACGCTACCTTGACCCTGACCACCACGCTACCTTGACCCTGACCACCACGTTACCTTGACCCTGACCACCACGTTACTGTTAAGTCTCCATACAAAGTCAAAGATATGTTTTTACGATGTTTATCCGGAAAAATTATGACATTTATGCGATCATAAAGTCATGGTTATGAGGAGATAAAACGTTATGGTTATGTGAGCTCAATAACTTTCATGGTTATTTGAGCATAACGTTCATGGTTATGTGAGCATAAAGTCCATGGTTATGTGAGCATAAAGTCAATGGTTATGTGAGCATAACGTTCATGGTTATGTGAGCATAACGTTCATGGTTATGTGAGCATAAAGTCCATAGTTATGTGAGCATAAAGTCAATGGTTATATGCGCATAAGTCCATGGTTATGTGAGAATAAAGTCCATGGTTATGTGAGCCATAAAGTCCATGTTATGTGAGCTAAAGTCATGGTTATGTGAGCATAAAATCCATCGTTATGTGAGCTAAAGTCCATGGTTATGTGAGATAAAGTCCATGGTTATGTGAGCATAAAGTCATGGTTATGTGAGCAATAAAGTTCTTGGTTATGTGAGCATAAGTCCATGGTTATGTGAGCATAAAGTCCATGGTTATGTGAGCATAAAGGTCCATGGTTATGTGAGCATAAATTCCATGGTTATGTGAGCATAACGGTCATGGTTATGTGAGCATAAATCCCATCGTTTGTGAGCATAAGTCTTGGTTATGAGAGCATAAAGTCTATGGTTATGTGGAGGCATAAAGCACATGGTTATGTGAGCAAATTCCATGGTTATGTGAGCATAAAGTCCATGGTTATGAATCATAAAAATCCATCGTTAGTGAGCATTAGAGACCATGGTTATGTGAGCATAACGTTCATGGTTATGGTGAGCATAAAATCCATCGTTATGTGAGCATAAAATCTATGGTTATGAGGGGAGGACATTAAAAAAGTCTATGGTTATTGTGAGCATAAAGTCCAGGTTATGTGAGCATAAAATCCTCGTATGTGAGCTAAAGTCAATGGTTATCGTGAGCAATAAAGTCCATGGTTATGTGAGCATAAAGTCCATGGTTATGTGAGCATAAAGTCACCCTGAACGGGTTTTTCTGTCATATTCCATCTCTCTGGATGGGTGTCCCCTGTCATATTCCATTTCCTTGACCAGTTTCCCTGTCATATTCCATCGACCTGGACGGGTTTCCCAGTCCAGGGCGAGGACAGAGAAACAGTCCAGGAAATGTAAATATACTAGGAAATCAATCCAGGGAGATGGAATATGACAGGGAAACCCGTCCAAGGAGAATGAATGTGACTGGGAAACCCATCCAGGGCGATGAAAAATACCAAGGCAACCCGTCCAAGGGGAAGGAATGTGACAGAGAACCCTGTCCAGGGAGATGGAATAAGACAGGGAAACCCGTTAAGGGACATGGAATGTGACATGAAAGTTGTTAAGGGAGAAGTAATATGAGAGGTAAATCCGTCCAGGGAGATGGAATATGATAGGAAAACCCGTCAAGGGCGATGTAATTTGACAGAGAAACGTGTCCCGGGCGATGAAATATGACAAAGAAACCCGTCCAGGGCGTTGAAATATGAGAGAGAAACCTGTCCCGGACGATGGCATATGACAGAGAAACCCGTCTAGGGCGATGGAATATGACAGGGAAACCCGTCCATTATCCACCACACTGGACAGGTTTCTCTGTCATATTCCATCTCCCATAACTGGCTTCATTGTCATATTACATCTCCCTGGACGGGTTTCCCTTTTATATTCCGTCTCACTGTTTTTTCCTGTCATGTTCCATCTCCTTTGGCGGGTTTTTCTCTCATATTCCATCATTCTGGACGGGTTTCCCTGTCATATTCCATCGCCCTGGACTGGTTTCCCTGTCATATTCCATCTCCCTGGGTTGGTTTCCCTCTCACATTCCATCTTCCTGGACGGTTTACCCTGTCATATTCCATGGCATTGGACTGCTTTCCTTGAAAGGGCGAAGTTAAGAAAATTAAAGAAGAGGCAAGATTAGCGGACTCAGAACGTAGACCTCAGGGACACAGCCACAAACCTCAGAGAGAAAGACACAGTGTGATCAACCTTCCAGAATCTCGATCGAATTATTCCGGGCAATGTAAGAGATGTGATGTCCATTATGGAGTAAGCAGCACCAGCATATAACCCGCACCTCTACGAACATGTTATATGTGTATATATGTGTATTAGAGAATGTTCAGAGAAAGTGCTGAGCTTGTTCCAGAGTTAAGAGTTATGAACTGCGAGGAGACGTTAACACAATGTAGAAGATCCAGGAGACACACATAGTTCTGTGTTTCCTAGTTTTAAGTATATAATATTATTTTCCAACTCTAGTTTGTCCAGCACGCCTAATTTTCTGTTGGTCACCATTTTATTAGCAGTTGGTGTCAAGCTCCTGGCCTTGATGCCATTCCTTACTTTTTGGAATGTATTAGTCGTTGTATTTGAAGTTTGTGAGATTTCTTTTCATCGAGTACTGTGTTTCTGAGGAAGAAAGAGAACACAACCATGGAATGACAATTGTCCCACCCCCTACTGTGTTCGCCCCATGTAAATCATCCCTCATTAAATTTTCTAGAGGAAACATCACCGCTTATATTTGTTATGTGACAAAAAGAGACAAAATTCTCTTTCCCATAAGGAAGAAACTTAAAAAAAAGAGTCACTGAAAAGATAATCTCGGTGGAAACACCACCATCACGCAGACGTATAATACCCGCTGATTGATTATCTTTTTAAGTAACAAACGAACCTCCACCTAAAGTCTTTCACCAACAGAGTCCTGCCAGCACTCTATTTCCAGCATAAACCCACCAGAGTCTTCTGGTAACAATCGTTCCAGTAGTGTTCTTCCAGTAGCGTCCAGACTTACACACTTGAATCCTAGCAACAGATCCTAAGAAAAGAATCCTGTTAAAAGTCTTTAATCAGATATTTACCAAACATGTTACATACAGTGTTATTAACTCTGGTGTATCAGACGGACTTTATACACATCAAAACACAACTATGGTGGTGAAAAAACACATAATAGCAGTACTTCCTGGTTTTGTGGAAATTTTTAAAT
>NC_069423.1:51211811-51296971 GCF_026875155.1 Cherax quadricarinatus | reverse complement strand
CGAAACCTCTTGGTACTCTAAACCCAACAAACTTCCATAATAATCATACCTTCTTCAAAACCACACTTATTACAACGATTCTAAACTTCGTACACTGAAAAGTACTGCTCGCAGACTAGGCCTAGCCTATAGACAACATCGTACCCCTGAAATGCTGAGCCTCTTCCAAACTGCCCTTGCTGCTGCCAGAGATCGTATGACAGAACTGCGGCAAACAGACTGGGGAAAATTTGTCAACGGTCTTAATGCTCACACCCCACTTAGCCGGGCGAATGAGTTAGTCAGTGCTTGGGCTGCTACATCTAGCTATGACAATCTTCCCAGTGCCACACAGGCGAAATTAAATGACAAATATGACGCAAAGGAGAGACTTGTTTGCTTTATGCTCAACAAGGAAGATGACTGCAACATTCCTTTCACTAATTATGAACTTGATGCAGCACTAACTAAGGGCAACTCCACGTCGCCTGGTGAGGATGGTATTACTTACAACATACTCAGATTGCTGTGTCGAGTACAAGGTAATCCATTACTTGAATTATATAACATGAGCTATGTAACTGGGGAGCTCCATCAATCTTGGACCAACAGCCTCATCATTCCAATTCCTAAGCCCAATCAACAAAATGCATTTCGCCCAATATCTCTTACTACCCGCTTGTGTAAAACATTTGAGAGAATGATTCTTAATCGTCTCATGTACAGAATCAAACAATTCTTGTCTCCCCGGTTGCATGGTTTCATGCATGGAAGGAGTGTGCATCATTGCATAGCCACCTTTCTCACCCTGCACACTGACATCTCATACACTACTTTCCTTGACCTTAAATCCGCTTTTGATGTAGCCAACCGACATGTAATCATTAGTGAACTTGCCAGAATGGATGTTGGAGGATGGCTTCTCCGCTGGATTAAAGGCTACCTGTCCAACAGAAAGTCGTCTGTGTTGTTTCAGGGACATAGAAGTGTAACTAAAGACTTTGAATTAGGAACCCCACAGGGAGGTGTGCTCAGTCCCACACTATTATATATTCTGATTAATGCCTTACTTAATGCAATGCTTAGTCAGCCCCATCATTATATGATTAGCTTTGCTGATGATATAATGATTCACACCCTCGGATTCCCCAACACCCAAAACATTCTTAGTCATGAACTAGCGTCGTGTCAGGACCTGGGGTTGATATCTAGGCTTTGAGGTTCCACTACTTGGGCCTGTTGTAACGAGACTTTGTCGCCAATACAAATAGAAAGACTGAGAGCACTTAGAGTTGTGGCTGGGTTTCACCCTAGGTATGGTGCTAATGTTAAAATTGTGAAAATGATGTATCTTGCTTATATTAGATGATTGGTTGATTATGCTGCGCCACTACTTGCACTTGTGTCTGACTGGAAGCTTGGAGGGCTGGAAAAACTGCAGAACGAAGCAATGAGGATCATTTTAGGATGCCCTCGTACTGCCAAAATTTTAAATATGCAAAAAGAACTTGATATTCCAAGCATCAGAGATATTGTTACTGAAAGAAATATCCTAATTGGGGTTAATATGCTCAGGCAAGCCCATTCAAACCCCTGCACAGAAGCCCTCCAAACTTTCCTCAGCACTGGCGAACACTCCTCCAGATGGATTGAAAAAACTGGAACTGACCTCCGCATGAATCAGATACATGATCTATCTCAAGTAAGGCAACAGCGGCATTTCTCCGTTCCACGGGACATGACCCCATTCCAAACTACCATTCCTCCATTTCCCCCCAAAATACTTCTTAAATCACAACCAAAACTTCGCCTTGAAGCCAAACATGATGCCTTAAGCTGTATTGATAACTTAGTCACACAGCACACACTCTAGCAAATTATTTACGTTGATGGTTCTGTTCACCAATCCACTGGTGCAGCTGGTAGTGCTGCTGTTGTCGTACAGAGTGATGGCTCTCTTAAAAAAATTGGAGTACGCATCAATAATTGGGCCTCTACCCTTCAGACAGAACTGTTTGCCATACTCCTTGCACTGAAATGCATATATGTATCTAAAATTGACTGTTTGCCATACTCCTTGCACTGAAATGCATATATGTATCTAAGATTGACAGTTTAATTGTAACTGATTCTCTGTCATCCATAAATGCTCTCAACTCATTAAGCATAAATTGTGGCATGCTTTTGTCAGAAGCCAGACACAGGTATGGTAAGATTGTGGACAGTGGAGTCAGGGTGCACAAGCTGTAGATTCCATCTCACATTGGTCTTCAGATTCATGATATAACTGATAAATTGGGAGCTATGCAGCTCCACACGGTGTGAAGGTACAATTCACTGTCTATTTAGCTCTTCAGTGTGACACTCAGTTCCTATTTGTATTTAACTTGATGGGGAACCTCTGATGAAATTTCGGTAATTACTGAACTGTTATCATGCCACGAGAGTAAGAAGAAAAGAAGAAGACAGGTTGAGAGGGAGGAGGAAAAATTAAAAAGACTGGACAAGTGATGAAAATAGCTTATCTTGCTTATATTAGATGATTGATTGATTAAGCTGCGCCACTACTTGCTCGTCTGTCTGACTGGAAGCTTGATGGATGGCTGGAAAAACTGCTGGACGAAGCAATGAGGATCATTCTAGGACGCTCTCGTAATGCCAAAATTTTAAATATGCGGAAAGAGCTGGATATTCCAAGCATCAGAAATCGTGTTACTGAAAGAAATAACCTAACTGGTGCTAATATGCTGAGGGAGGCCCATTCAAATCCATGGACAGAAGCCCTCCAAACTTTCCTCAGCACTCGTGAACAACCCTCCAGATGAATCGAACAAATTGGAACAGACATCCACATGAACCAGATACATGATCTATGTTAAGTAAGGCAACAGCGGCAGCTCTCCGCTCCATGGAATATTACCCCATTCCAAACTACCATTCCTCCATTTCCCCACAAAATACTTCTTAAATCACAACCAAAGCTTCGCCTTGAAGCCAAACATGAGCCTTAAGCTGTATTGATAACTTTGTCATACAGCACACTCTTACACAAATTAATCTTGGGGTTTTCGTGGACAGTGGAGGCAGGGTGCACAAGCTGATATGATTCCATCTCACTTGTCTTCAGATTCATGGATATAACTGATAAATTGGCTAAAGCTGTATGCTTTCAAGAGGAGGAGATTACATAATGGGCTTGTCAGGTAGAGTAGTTTGAGAGCAATATACGAATAAGAAACTTCAATATGTGAATTTTTATTGACTTAAGACTCAGGGAAGTATTGGACACCAGTCAGTCCATTATCATCATTCTATAATGCAGGAGGAGCCACATGTCTATGGTGCATCAAACAAAATAAGCAGACTCTTTGCTGATGTAACACCGCCCGGCGCTCCGGCTTGGTTAAAGTATCTATGGCAGGTTAAATCACCACCACCGATGTAGTCCATAACGAAATGTAAACTTTGACGTGTGTGTGTGTGGGTGTGTGTGTGTGTGTGTGTGTGTGTGTGTGTGTGTGTGTTGTGTGTGTGTTTTTGTGTGTGTGTGATGTCGTGTGTGTGTGTGGTTTGTGTGTGTGTGTTTGTGTGTGTGTGTGTTGTGTGTGTGTGTGGTGTGTGCTGTGTGTGTGTGTGTGTGTGTGCCTGTGTGTGTTTGTGTGTGTGTTTGTGTGTGTGTTTTTTGTGTGTGTGTGTTTGTATGTTTGTTGTGTGTGTGTGTGTATTACTCCAAGTTGAGGTTGCTGGGGTAAGTGTCCAAGTCCGTGTGCGTTGTGTATCACCTAATTGTGGTTGCAGGGAGTACGTTACTCATTCCTGGCCCCGGTGTGTGTGTGTGTGTGTGTGTGTGTGTGGTGTGTGTGTGTGTGTGTGTGTGTTGTGATCTCTCAACAATCAAATATTTGCACCAATAACTCATTACAGTTGTGAACGGGGTGTTGGATGTGTGAATTGCTCAAGTACTCTTAATTTGTTCAGACTGTAGCCAAGTATAACGTAAGTAACCATTCTTGCAGGATTCAGTACTTTGTAACTTGATGAGTTCATTACCTTTGCTACCTCAGTTCATAACTATCTAATCTTTGGGGGATACTATAATCCACATTACTACTCCCCTTAGGGGCCAGTCCCTGGACCCATTACATACCTCTGTAATCTGTTATTAGTACATTTGTAACTTGTCATGATTGGGACCCGACCTACCTGGAGTTCATACTTTGAAATTGTGCGTTCATTACCTTTGTAATTGTGAGGGTCTCACCTCATGTAACTTTCTAACGATCAAACTTTGGAGCCAGTCCCTGGGACCAATTATGTACCTCTGTAATCTTTTGACTACCGCCACAGGATGGGTATGGGCCGTGCACAATATAAAATATTAAAAGACTAAATTTATACTAACACTGGTTTTAAACACTATGATCCACTGTTATTTAGACGCTTGAACATTCTTATTTAAACACTCGATCACTGTTTAGTTTAAACACTCTGAACACTGGTATATTTAAACAATCTGAAACAAGTTTTTTAACACT
The DNA here is from genome assembly GCF_026875155.1 of Cherax quadricarinatus. Lineage (NCBI taxonomy): Eukaryota > Metazoa > Arthropoda > Malacostraca > Decapoda > Parastacidae > Cherax > Cherax quadricarinatus. The sequence continues at coordinate 51,292,457 of NC_069423.1, read as the reverse complement.
TTTGAGCACTCTTTTATAAAAACACTGTTTAAAGTTCAACTATCTATATGGCGATGTATAAACCTGAGGTACTTAATTATTGGTTAATAATTAGGGAATAGTGACTTTCCTGGTTGTTCACGGAGGCACATGATTTTTAGTTGTGAAATGTTTATCAATTGCAACAGAACCTGTTTTATACATTAAATGGAATATATTAAAGTAATCACACGTTCCATAATGAAATTTTTGATGTCGTTCTACTAATGGGAACTTTTGTGTCTGAAACTGCCTAGTCTCAGACTTTCCGTATGGGGAATTCATCGAGGATAACAACTTTCACCATAACACGTTTCATCTGAGGAGAACTTTTTTGGGGTATATAAACTCACACCCAAATGTTACAGGGGTGTGAGTTTTGCTTGCTTCATAAAACGTGAGATTATTTAGTCGGTGATGGTCTTATAAAAATAGTCAATAATTAATAAACAGATGTTACGAAGGAATATTGTCAAAAGTTATACAATTTTATACTTACAAATGTAAATATATTTAGAAATATGCATGCATGTAAATATATAAGAGAGACAAGGTACACAACTTAGAACCGTTTCTTGGTAGAATGAATACAGATACTGTTAATGCTGGGATAAAACACTACTGCAGGCTCGTCGCAATGTGAGCTGCCTTGTCCTCTTACACATTATTTAATCTCGTTAGTTTGCGCTCTAATGAGATTTAATTAGGAAAAATCTAGGATAACGTTACATAACGAATATAAATATTCAGGTATTTTTTGCGAGCGTTTAGAAACGGGACATGTAAGCACGCTAGAAATCAGTAGACTTTCTATGAAAGATGTTAATTTTAAGGAGAAGATACGCTGACAAAAGTTACGGATAGCACCCGCCGCGTTATCACTACTCCATTCCTTCTATGTGCGTCGGTAGTCAAAAGAATGGTACAGATTAAGGGTCCAGGGGTGGACTGGGCCCCAAAGTTCTGACAGCTGAACAAGTACAAATGGTAATGAATTCACATAGTTACAAAAATAATGTATCATGTAAGTAAATTTACTTTTGTTTATACGTGGTTACCGTCCATGAAAATAATTATTAAAATTAATGAGCAATTCACACATCCTCACACACGGGCACATCGGTATGTTTCGTATGTTTTCAGTGCATATATTAATTGTTGGGTTTACACACTCACAACAAACACACACACACACACACACACAAACACACAAACAATAGGTGAGTCAACACACACACACGAGGTACATACACCACGAGCACACGCATCATGAATGTATGAGTACATCAAATAACTCGCAAACAATGCACACAAAGGCACTCACACACAAAACACACACAAGACTCACACACACACACACACACAACACACCAAACACACACACACACACTCACACACACACACACACACTCACACACATCACACTCGGAACTCGACCCCCGCAACTCAAACTAGGTGAGTACACACAACACACGTGGTTAAATGCGCTTTTTTACAGAGTGCATATCTAGAGTATTTTTCCAGTATGGTCTGTAATATACTCCTCTGTGGGATAAATATTTGACTTATCTTGAACAATTTCTGAGTGAGTTGTCTCTGAATTCCTTAATTTAATCACACTCCAGTACATACATGACGCGGCGTGAGATATTTCGCTTGGTCTACATCTGGTGGTAGTGATTAATACTGCCAAAGATACTTGTACCCCAGCCGGGGCGGGCAGGTAGTGACATGCAAAGAGTCTCTGCTTATTTTGTTGGATGCATCATAGTCTTGTGCTCTCCTGCATGATAGAATGATGATAGATGGACAGCTTGTGTCAGTCTCCAGAGTTCTCTCTCCCGTATAAGTCAATTAAAAATTCAGAGTTGAAGTTCTTTTCGTATTATTGTATCTCAAACTGCTCTGACAAGCCAAGATTGTAATTACCCATCTTTTGAAGCTTACAGCTTAGCCTGGTTATCAGTTCTGTCATACATCTGAAGACCAATGTGTAGGTGGAATCACAGAATGTGCACTCTGACTCCAGTCCTACAATCCTACCATGCCCTGTGTTGGCTTCTGCACAAGCATGCCACATTTATACTGAATGATGGAGTGCAGTTATTGATGACAGAGAATCTGGTTACATTAAAGTGTCAAGCTTTAGATTCACGGACGCATTCATTTCAGTGCAAGAGTATTGGCAAATAGTTCTCTTTGAGAAAAGGTAAGAGGGCCCCAGTTATTGATGGGTGCTCCCAATTTCTTTTATGAGAGCCTACTCTCGTACGACAACAGCAGCAATACCAGCATGCACAGGTGGTTTGGTGAACAGAACCATCAACGAATATAATTTGTGTAAGGTTGTGCTGTATGACAACGTTATGCAATACAGCTTATGCTCATGTTTGTCTTCAAGGCGAAGCTTTGGTTGTGGGGGAAAATTTTTAAGAAGTATTTGTGGGGAAATGGAGGAATGGTAGTTTGGAATGGGGTAGGTAATATTTCCATGGGAGCGGAGAGCTGCCTCGTGTTGCCTAACTTAACATAGATCATGTATCTGGGTTCATGTGGATGTCTGTTCCAATTTGTTCGATTATCTGGAGGGTTGTTCACGAGTGCTGAGGAAAGTTTGGAGGGCTTCTGTCCATGGATTTGAATGGGCCTCTCAGCTTATTAGCACCAGTTAGTTATTTCTTCAGTAAACCGATTTGATGCTTGACATATCCAGCTCTTTCCGGCATATTTAAAATTTTGGCATTACGAGGAGCGTCCTAGAATGATCCTCATTGCTTGGCAGCAGTTTTTCAGCCATCCATTCAGCTTCCAGTCACGACAGACGAGCAGTAGGTGCGCGCTTAATCAATAATCATCTATAATAATAGCAAGATAAGCTATTTCATCACTTGTCAGTATTTTTTAATTTTTCCTCGCCTCCCTCTCAACCTGTCATTCTTCTTTTCTTCTACTCTCGTGGCTTGATAACAGTTCAGTAATTACCGAAATTTCATCAGAGGTTCCCCTTCAAGTTAAATACAATTATTAGGACTGAGTGTCACACTGAAGAGCTTAAATAGACAGTGAATTTATACTTCACACCGTGTGGAGTGCATAGCTCCCAAATTATCAGTCTATTCATGAATCTGAAGACCAATGTGGATGGAATATCTATACAGCTTGTGCACCCTGACTCATGTCACATATCTATACCATACCTGTGTCTGGCTTCTGACAAAAGCACTGCACAATTTATGCTTAATGAGTTGAGAGCATTTATGGATGACAGAGAATCAGTTACAATTAAACACAGTCAATCGTAGATACATATATGCATTTCAGTGCAAGGAGTTTGGCAAACAGTCATGTTAGATAATATATGCTTTTCGAAGTGCAAGGAGTATGGCAAACAGTTCTGTCTGTAGGGTAGAGGCCCGCAATTATGATGCGTACTCTAATTTTTTTAAGAGAGCCATCCACTCTGTACGGACAACAGACAGCGCCACTACCAGCTTGCACCAGTGGAGGGTGAACAGAAACCATCAACGTAAATAATTTCTAGAGTGTGTTTGCTGATGACTAAGTTATCATACAGCTTAAGGACATCATGTTGCTTCATGGCGAAGTTTTTTGGGTGTGGATTTAAGAAGATTTTGGGGGGAGTAGGAAATGGAGGAATGGTAGTTTGGAATGGGGTCATGTCCGTGGAACGGAGATAATGCGTCCGTTGCCTTACTTGAGATAGAACATGTATCTGATTATGCGGACGGTCAGTTCCAGTTTTTTCAATCCATCTGGTGGAGTGTTCGCCAGTGCCTGGAGGGAATGTTTGGAGGCTTCTGTGCAGGGGTTTGGAATGGGCTTGCCTGAGCATATTAACCCCAATTAGGATATTTCTTTCAGTTACAATCTCTGATGCTTGGAATATCCAAGTTCTTTTTGCATATTTAAAATTTTGGCAGTCGAAGGCATCCTAAAATGATCCTCATTGTTCGTTCCTGCAGTTTTGCAGCACTCCAAGCTTCCCATTCAGACACAAAGGCAGTAGTGGCGCAGATTAAATCAACCCAATTCATCTATTAGTAAGCAAGATACATCGCATTTTCACAATTTTAACATTAGCACCATACTAGGGTGGACAACCAGCCACTCAACTCTAAGTGCTCTCAGTCTTTCTTTTTGTATTGGCGAACAAAGTCCTCGTTACAACAGGCCCAATGTAGTGGAACCTTCTCAAGCCTAGATATCAACCCAGGTACTGGACACGACGCTAGTTCCATGACTAAGAATAGTTTTGGGTGTTGGGGAATCGAGGGTGTGAATCTTTATTATCATCAGCAAAGCTAGTCATTTAATGATGGGGCTGACTTAAGCATTGCATTAAGTAAGGCATTACTAATCAGAATATATAATTTGTGTGGGTCTGAGCCATCTCCCTGTGGGGTTCATTATTCTAAGTCTTTAGTTACACTTCTATGTCCTGAACAACACAGACGACTTTCTGTTAGACAGTTGCCTTTGTAATCAGCGGAGAAGCCATCCTCCAACAATCCATTCTGGAAGTTCACTATGATTACATATGTCGGTTGGCTACATCCAAAAGCGGGGATTTAAGGTCAAGGAAGTAGTGTTATGAGATGTCAGTGTGCAGGGTGAGAAAGAGTGGTATTGCAATGATGCACACTCCTTCCATGCATGAAACCATGCAACCGCGTGGAGACAGAATTGTTTGTTATGTACATGAGACGATTAAGAATCATTCTTCAAATGTTTTACACAAGGCGGGTAGTAAGAGATATTGGAGCGAAATGCATTTTGTTGATTGGCTTTGGAATCGAATTGATGAGGCTGTTGGATCCAAGATTGATGGAGCTCCCCAGTTACATAGCTATTGTTATAAAATTCAAGTAATGGATTACTTGTACTCGAACAGCAATCTGAGTTGTGGTAAGTAATACCATCATCACCAGCGACGTGGAGTTGCCCTTAGTTAGTGCTGCATAAGTTCATATTTAGTGAAAGGGATAATGTTGACAGGTGTCATCTTCCTGTGGGCATAAAGCAAACAAGTCTCTCCTTTGCGTCATATTGTCATTTAATTTCGCCTGTGTGGGGCACTGGATGTTTTTCATAGTAGATGTGCAGGCCTCAAGCACTGACTAAAACTCATCGCCCGGCTAAGTGGGGTGTGAGCTTACGACCGTGTACAAAATTTTCCCCAGGTCTGTTTGCCGCAGTTCTGTCATACGGATCTCTGGCAGCAGCAAGGGCAGTTTGGAAGAGGCTCAGCTTTCAGGGGTACGATGTTGGTGTATCATTAGGCTAGGCCTTAGTCTGCGAGCTTTACTTATCATGAGTGTACGAGTTTAGAATCGTTGTAATAAGTCGTGGTTTTGAGAGATGGAGATGATTATTATGGAAGTTTGGTTGGGTTTTAGGAGTACAAGAAAGTTTCAGTGGAGGCTCTAAGTAGTTTGGAATACTGCTCACAAGGTAATTGTTGAAGCGTCTCAACAGTAGGAACATTCATAGGAATTATACAGTCTAGTTACATGTGCAACAAAGCTCATCATGCTGATCTGGGGGAACATTAAAACGTTTTCCGCTTGATATCCTTACCAGGACGGGATGTATTACCAATATCTAGGTGAGGTTATCCTAGGGGGAAAATGATCAGAAGATATTTCTGTTACAATGGAAGGACTCACAGCTGGCAGGAAGCTGAATGTTGACAGCCCAGGACACAGCATCAAGGACGCCTCCATAGATATGTGTGGGGTTCAAGGGTCACCTACATTTGCACTTTATCATGACTGTTTAAGAGTGACAACAGTTGATTACCATTACGATTACCAAAACTGTAAGTTTCCAAGGTTTTGTGTCTAGCCTTTATATTCGCAATAATAAGAGTAGGTTCAAACTGAGCAGACAAGTTAGGGAGCTCCAAGTAATTAAAACTTTCAGCAGGAGCTTACAAGTTAATATATTAGAGCAGAGTTCCCAATTTAAATCCTAACACCGTGGTATTGTAGCCCCTATGTTTTCTGATGTGCAAGAAGTTGTTGGGGAAGTCGATTTTTTAATTTATAGAACTACAAAGAGTCGTAGATTTGAGGTTATACTGCAACAAATGATGGTAATTTAGGGGGATGGGATTTTTCAGGGACTCTGCACTGTTGTAGGACACACAAACCATCTGTGGGTTTCAGTGGTTACTTATGATTGAAGGTCAGGAAGCGTCTTTTCTAAGTGATACAATATTCCAGCGTAATTATAGAAAGTTTTTATACGAGTTTTGATCCATTTATAGATGTCCTGGGATCTTGTTGAGTTCTCAGCATAATGAAAAAAATTTGCATATAATTAGCAGAACCTTTATCAGTGTCAACAGTGTTACCCTGGTTCATGAGTTTTTTAAGTGACACTTCCAGTTGTAAGCTCGTGGGTGTCTTTTGTTTGCACAGAGCACGACGCTGTTCATGTGTGAATGTATGGAGGTGGCACCACCACCCACTCACGTTCCTCCTCCACTAACATTACACGCATCAACTATAAACTGTCATCACCAAGCACCATACAAAACATGTGTTCACATTACATTTATCAACCGTTATTGTATTCAAACAATAATGTCCAATGTGGGTTAACCTCTCATCCCACTCTCAGCAGCAGTACTGTACACTTATATTAAGCTCATCACTATTACTAACATTCACTAGACAATTGCCTTCATTTGATGCCTCACTGTAGTTTATCATCACAAGTATTGTATTCGTCATAACTGCAATTAAGGACACCACCACTTCCACCACCACCTTTGTTCAGCAGCTTACACTTGCTTTCACAAATTGTGACAATTTGTTATTGGTACACTCTACACATCTTTCCTTGTGTGCTAAGTTGTTGTTTCAGGAGAAAATTGTTGTGGTTTCGCAGTAACTTTATTGCGCGCATCAGGTTGTAATACCACAGAAGCAAGACTTGGAACAGCTGGAGACGTGAAGTCCGCGTCAGCTGAGCTCGTGGCATGACTGTCGTTGACTTAGCTAGGTGTATTAACAGCGTACGTGATGGATGGATCTGTTGACGTGTTCCCAGGGTGAGGTGTCAAATCCCATTGTCTTGAGGGCAGGCATGAGCCAGTATTCAGACTCGAAATATCTGGTAAGTCCTGGGGGGTCATAATGGGGGTACAGGGTGAGGTGCGGTTGGCTGTGATGTGGGTAGATCCCTCACACTGCAGTCAGTATGAGCTGCTGTAACTCCTGAGTCTCACATATTGATACATTATTTAGCAAACAGTCTGGTTGATGTGTTTGATAATATCATAACACCGTTTCCAGAAGGGAGGACGTTGGCACACACTACACACCAGTGTGAATTAGTGGGCATTTCCTGGCAATGTGACCCCAGCGTTGACACTTATAACTTAGACAGATTGAGAAGGTCTGTACAATGCAGTGTAATAGGTCTGTTGAGGGGCTGCTGGGAAATGAAATATAGCGTGCGGTCCCCCTGCCAGTCCACTCAGCGAATATCAGAACGTTGGAAAGTCAACGAAGGGCTTGCAACTTGCTCTGACGGGGGGGTGCAAGATATTGAGGATTCAAGTGCTTGTTGACGTGTAGATGACATTAAGCACTTTAGGTGGCCCTCTTGGTGGGGCAGCCGAGTTTGTATTTGGGCATATTCCGTGAGTGAGAAGTTTGTCTAGAAATGCTGATTCATTAGGCACACACAAAATACGTAGTTTAGTTATCCTCACCGTGGAGAATACTTGATCGTTTTTCTCATGATTGTTACACTAGCTTCGAATATTACCAGTTACACTTGGTCTCACGCCCTGTCTCAGTTGTTGTTAGGCGAAAGTCTAACTGACAGCTTGGAGAGGGTGTGCGCCACACTGTATTGTTTGCAGCAAAGCTTTCTCTGAAGCCTCGTTCCTTTTCCCGGGTCCTGTTTATCTAAAATATGGTTCAAATCTGCCTTCACCATCATCTACGTCAACACCATCAGCTATACTCATAGCTGACAGGAGTTTCACACTGGCGAGGGGTTTTAAAGGATACCGGTGAATAGAAGGGACAAGGAAGGGATATTCACCTCGCTAGACACAGGCAATATGGGTGTAGTGGTCTGCGGGTCGCAGTGATATTTTCAAGGTCATTCACCTGGCCACAGTCATCTCGAGAGTTACCAACACTGCACTACTCGTTAATTATTCCAAACCCGTTGCACTTAACACAGCTAGCACACGTGAATTGGATTGACAGACAAATTTTCACTCTGTGGACAAACAAATCAGCACAAACTTACTATGTTTATAGATGAACCTCTGGCATGTTACAGTTAAAAAGCCGTCTCCAAAGGAGTTACCAGGTACTGCAATGCTCGTTAAATTGTTCTTAACCACTCTTGTTCCAACTATGCAGCATTCCTCCCAGAAGCACTCAGTACATAGAAGAATAACAGGTACATCTTCCTCAGTTAGAGATATAACACATTTTGTACAAGTGGCACAGTCGGATTCATCTGGCAGGCCTCAGTCAGGTCTGGATCACCAACTCACGCAGGATGGGAGATTCGTCCGTATTTCTCAGGTAGGCAGAGGTGACTAGCTGTGCGGAACTCAGATATTCGAGTACCAGCGGAGCAGCAAAACACGTCTCTACACTACACGTTGATAGAGGCGAACGGCTGAGTTTAAATGCAAGGAAGAGGGGTAGCTGATGAGGGGCAGCAGAGGCATCAAACGGAACGCTATTTCCAGTGTTACACTAAGTATATCACGAGTCACAACTCTCTCAAGCCAGTGTTCAGAGTGTTTTAATAACTAACTCTCAGGGAGGTTCTTCTCCTGTTTATATCGAGAACACCAGTAATGGGATTTTGATGAGACTCAAATTGTCCTCCTTTTAAAGGACACATAGCAATCCATGGCTCTAATACTATTAAATTCAGTTTAATATTTATTATTTGTTTAAAGTTTTAGAAAAAAAAATTAGTATCTGTTAAACGCCCTAAAAAACAGGTGGTGAAGGTTTACTTTCTTAGTTGTTCAGAAGACTATGATAACCCAAACAACTTTTTTTTACAAAATTCGCAAATTTATGTCGTAAATTTATGTCGAAAGTTTGTAACTGACTAGAAGAGCCATTCTCCAGCAGATCTAATTATATTACCCACATTGTTAAATTGGCAAGTTGGTAGGTAAAGAGCCCAAAGTCCAGCTGACCAGACTCACCTCTAAGATACACCAGAGATAAAGTTGGAAGACAATAAGAGAAGACATTCACTTGGTCTTAAAAGAAAAATCAATGTCACAAAGAAAATGTGAACCTTCCAAGGAACAAAATACTTGTACTAAAATTGCACAAAAAGGCACAATACATTGACTGGAACAATACACAAATAGGACCGAAACGTCGTCGTCAACTCCTCTTATCTATGTGCGGGTTATTTGTGCATGTATTAAAAAATTTGAAGCTGACAATAAGAGGCGTTATCCAGATATAATTTCCACTTTTAACATTTTTTTTCTTCAGTTTTACAGGTAGACAGTGAGTTAGTGCAGGAATCATCCTTCTCATCAGCAGCATCAGTGTTAAAGTTGTGAAGGTGATCACAAGAAACATTCTCACATTGTTGACTGGAAATCATTATCACAATCTGTTTACCATAATGACTCAATAACAAGATCAACTTTCCATCGAGAAAAACATCAGCGCTAAGAATTTGAAGGTGAGTCAAATGAGACGGACTTCAGTTACAGAGTCAGGAAATAGCTTGATTCCAATGTTTCGACTTTTGCTATAACTGCAAATTTGTACCAACGTTGGCTAAACTTTAAGACTACATCCTCATAATATCGAAACCATTCAGATGAGGCATAATGAAAGTTTTAAAAACCCGTCGAAAAGCTTCTCAATAACAACAGATAACCCGCACATAGAAGAGAGGAGCTTACGACGACGTGTTTCGGTCGTTTCTTGCTCTCCCTCTGTGGCAACCTAGATCCCTTGCAGTGCTCCCTTTCTTTGTATTTGACAGGCTCCTCCTCCTTACTTCCCCATTATTTCTTCCTTCCTTCCTCCGCCAATTACACTACCACTTCAACCACTACAAACCACTAACTACTACTACTACTACCATTACTACTACTACTACACTAACATACTACAACCACTTACTTACTACCTAAACCACTACCTCTTCCAGTCTATATATTACCACGTCCTGCTCTAACTTCTCGTTATGGACGTTGTAAATGGTCCCAAGTTCTGACCGAACCGTCGTCGTAAGTTCCACCCTTCTATGAGCGGGTTATTAGTGTATCGTTCCAGTCACGATATTTATTTTTATTGATAAGCTTTCTCCAAGTTGTCATATAGAGATCATAACTGGGAATGTACTTTACCAAATTACACCAGTGTGTTCCTGCAAGTAACAATACTTGCAGTGTGTACCTTGCATGTACAATACTTGCAGTGATGTACCCTGCATGTAAACAATACTTGCAGTGTGTACCTGCATGTAACCCAAATTCTTGCAGTGGTACCTGCATGTAACAATACCTTGCAGTGTGAACCTGCAAGTACAATACTTGCAGTGTGTCCCTCATGTAACAATAATTGCATTGTTACTGCATGTAACAATATCTTGCAGTGGGTACCTGCATGTAACAATACTTGGCAGTGGTACCTGCATGAAAACAATACTTGCAGTGGGTACCTGCATGGAACAATACTTGCCGTGGGGTACCTGCATGTAACAATACTTTCAGTGTGGTACCTCATGTAACAATACTTGGCGAGTGGGTACCTGCATGTAACAATACTTGCAGTGGGTAACTGCATTAACAATACTTGCAGGTGGTACATGCATGTAATATTCCAATACTTGCAGTGTGTACTGCTATGTCACAATACTTGCAGTGTGTACCTGCATGTAACAACTACTCGTGCAATTGTACCTGCATGTAAATATACTTCAGTGGGTACCTGCAATGTAACTAATACTTGCAGTGGGAACCTGCATGTTACAAACTTGCATAGTGTGTAACCTGCATGTAACATAACTTGCAGTGATACCTGCATTACTAATACTTGCAGTGGTACCTGCAGTAAACAAACTTGCAGTGTGTACCGCATAAACAATACTTGCAGTGGGTACCTGCATGTAACTAAGAACTTGCAGTGGGTACCTGCATGTACAAGACCTGCAGGGGTAAACCTGCATGTACTAAAACTTGCAGTGGGTACCTGCATGTACTAATACTTGCAGTGGGTACCTGCATGTACTAATTCTTGCAGTGGGTACCTGCATGTACTAATACTTGCAGTGGGTACCTGCATGTACTAATACTTGCAGTGGGTACCTGCATGTACTAATACTTGCAGTGGGTACCTGCATGTAACAATACTTGCAGTGGGTACCTGCATGTAACAATACTTGCAGTGGGTACCTGCATGTAGCCAATACTGCAGTTTTACCTGCAATGTAACAATACTTGGCAGTGGGTACCTGCCAGTAAGAACAATACTTGCAGTGTGTACCTGCAAGTAACAATACTGAGTGGTACCTGCATGTAACAATACTTTCAGTGGGTACCTCATGTAACAATACTTGCAGTGGTAACCTGCATGTAACACTACTACTTGCAGTGGGACCTCATGTACCATACTTTCAGTGTTCCTGCATGTAATAATACTGCAGTGCGTCCTGCATGTAACAATACTTTGCAGTGGGTACCTGCATGTAGCAATACTTGCAGGGATACCTGCATGTAACACTACTTGCAGTTGTACCTGTCATGTAACACTACTTTGCAGTGGGTACCTGCACGTAACAATACTTGCGTGGGTACCTGCATGTAACAATACTTGCAGTGTGTACCTTGCATGTAACAATACATGCAGTGGTACCTGCATGTAACAATACTTTGCCAGTGGTTACCAGCATGTAATCAATACTTGCAGTGTGTAACCTGCATGTAAACAATCTGCAGTGGGTACCTGCCTGTAACCAATACTTGCAGTGTGTACCTGCTGTAACAATACTTGCAGTGGGTACCTGCAATGTAACAATACTTGCAGAGTGTACCTGCATGTAAACAATACTTGCAGGGGGTGACCTGCAGGAACAATAACTTGCCGGGGTACTCATGTACTAATCTTGCAGTGTTTACCCTGCATGTAAACCACACTGCATGGGTACCTGCATGTAACAAAACTTGCAGTGGGTACCTGCATGTACTAATACTTGCAGTGTGTACCTGCATGTAACAATACTTGCAGTGGGTACTGCAATGTACAATACTTGCAGTGGTACCTGCATGTACTATACTTGCAGTGGTTACCTGGCATGTAACAATACTTCAGTGGGTACCTGCATGTAATAACAATACTTGCAGTGTGGAACCTTCATGTAAACAATACTTGCAGTGGGTACCTGCATGTAACAATACTTGCAGTGAGGTACCTGCATGAACAATACTTGCAGTAGGTACCCTGCATGTAACAATACTTGCAGAGGGGTACCTGCATGTACTAACTTGCAGTGGGTACCTGCATGTAACAATACTGCAGTGGTTACCTGCATGTGCTAATACGTGCAGTGGGTACCTGCATGTAACAATACTTTTGTCAGTGGGTACCTGCTTGTAACCAACTTGCCAGTGTGTCACCGCATGTAACAATACTTGCAGTGGGTTACCTGCCTGTACCAATACTTGCAGTGGTACCTGCCATGTACTAATACTTGCAGTGGGTAACCTGCAGTAACTATACTTGCAGTGTGTACCTGAGCATGTACTAATACTTGCAGTGGGTACCTGCTGTAACAATAAATGCAGTGGTACCTGCATGTAATCAAGACTGCAAGTGTGTACCTGCATGTAACAATACTTGCAGTGGTACCTGCATGGTAACAATACTTACTTGCAGTGGGTACCTATGTAACAATACTGTGCAGTGTGTACCTCATGTAACAATACTTGCAGTGGGAACCTGCATGTAACAATTACTTGCAGGGGTAACCCTGCATGTAACAATACATGCAGTGAGTACCCTGATGTAACAATACTTCAGTGGTACCTGCATGTACTAATAACTTTGCAGAGGGTACCTGCATGTACCAATACATGCAGTGGGTACCTGCAGGTTAACATACTTGCAGTGTGTACCTGCATGTAACAATACTTGCATGGTACCTGCATGTAAACAATACTTGCAGTGGTACCTGCATGTAACAACAATACTGCAGTGGTAGACCTGCATGTATCATACTTGCATGGGTACCTGCATGTAACAATACGCTGCATTGTGACCTGCATGTAACAATACTTTGCCCATGGGTACCTGCATGTAACCAATACTTGCAGTGGGTAACCTGCATGTAACAATACTTGCCATGTGTACCTGCATGTTAACTAAAACTTGCAGTGGGTACCTGCATGTAACAATACTTGCAGTGGTTACCTGCATGTCACAAATACTTGCAAGTGGGTACCTGCAATGTACAATACTTGCAGAGGGTACCTCATGTAAACAATACTTGCAGGGGTACCTGCATGAAACAAACTTGCAAGTGTGTACTCTGCATGTAACAATACTTGCAGGTGGGTACCTGCATGTAACAATACTCAGTGGGTACCTGCATGTAACAATACTTGCAGTGGGTACCTGCATGTAACAATACTTTTTGCAGTGGGTACCTGCATGTAAAAATACATTGCAGTGTGTACCTGCATGTAACAGTACTTTCAGTGGGTAACTGCATGTAACAATACTTGCTGTGGGTACCTGCATGTAACATACTTTGCTGTGTGGTACCTGCATGTAACAAACTTGCAGTGGGTTCCTGCATGTAAACATTACTTGCAGTGGGTAACCGCATGTAACAAACTTGCAGTGAGTACCTGCATGTAACAATACTTGCAGTGGGGTTACCTGCATGTAACAAACTTGCCGTGGGTACCTGCATGTAACAATACTTGCAGTGTGTACCTGCATGGAACAATAACCTTGCAAGTGTGTACCTGCATGAAATACAATACTTTGCAGTGTACCTGCATGTAACAATACTTGCAGTGGGTACCTGCATGTAACAATACTTGCAGTGTGTACCTGCCATGTTAACAATACTTGCAGTCTGTACCTGCATGTAACAAAACTTGCAGTGGGTACCTGCATGTAACAAATACTTGCAGTGAGTAACCTGCTTGTAACAATACTTGCAGTGGTACCTGCATGAAACAATACTTTGCTGTGGGTAACCTGCATGTAACATACTTGCAGTGTGTACCCTGCATGTTAACAATACTTGCAGTGGTACCTGCATGAAACAATACGTGTAGTGGGGTACCTGCAATGTCACTATACTTGCAGTGTACCTGCATGTAACAATACTTGCAGTGTGTACCTCATGTTAACAATACTTGTTGCAGTGGGTAACCTCATGTAAACAATTACTTGCAGTGGGTACCTCATGTACTAAGACTTGCAGTGTGTACCGCAGTAACTACACTTGCAGTGTGTACCCTGCATGTAACAATACTTGCAGTGGTGTACGCCTGCATGGACTAATACTTGCAGTGTGTAACCTGCATTAACAATACTTGCAGTGGGTACCGCATGTAACAATACTTGCAGTGGGTACCCGTCATGTACTACTACTTTCAAGTGGGTACCTGCATGTAACAATACTTTGCAGTGGTACCTGCCATGTAACAATACTTGCAGTGTGTACCTGCATTAACAACAATACTTGCAGTGGGTACCTGCATGTAAACAATACTTGCAGTTGTACCTGCATGTAAACAATACTGCAGTGGGTAACTGCATGTAACAATACTTGCAGTGGGTACCTGCATGTACTCATACTTGCAGTGGGAGCCCCTGCCTGTAACAATACTTGCAGTGGGTACCTGCATGTACGAATACTTTGCAGTGGGTACCTGCATGTAACAATACTTGCAGTGGGTACCTGCAGTCAACAATACATGCAGTGTGTAAACCCTGCATGTAACAATACTTTCAGTGGGTTACCTGCATGTACAATACTTGCAGATGGTACCTGCATGTAACAATACTTGCAGTGGGTACCTCATGTAACAATACTTGCAGTGGGTACCTTGCATGTCAAATACTTGCAGTGGGTACCTGCATGTAACAATACTTGCAGTGGGTACCTGCATGTAACAATACTTGCAGTGTGTACCTGCATGTAACAATACTTGCAGTGGGTACCTGCATGTAACAATACTTGCAGTGGGTCCTGCATGTAAAACAATACTTGCAGTGTGTACCTGCATGTAACAATACTTGCAGTGGGTACCTGCATGTAACAATACTTGCAGTGGGTACCTGCATGTAACAATACTTGCAGCTGGTACCTGCATGTAACAATACTTGCAGTGGGTACCTGCATGTAACAATACTTGCAGTGTGTACCTGCATGTAACAATAACAGCAGTGGGTACCACTGCATGTAAAAATACTTTCTGGGTACCTGCAGTAACAATACTTGCAGTGTGTAACCTGCATGTAACAATACTTGCAGTGGTACCTGCATGTAACAATTACTTGCAGTGGTACCTGCATGCTAACACTACATGCAGTGGTTAACCTGCATGTAACAATACTTGCAGTGGGTACCTGCATGTAACAATACTTGCAGTGTGTACCTGCATGTAACAATACTTGCAGTGGGTACCTGCATGTAACAATACTTGCAGTGGGTACCTGCATGTAACAATACTTGCAGTGTGTACCTGGCATGTAACAATACTTGCAGTGAGTACCTGCATGTAACATACTTGCAGTGGGTACCCTGCATGTAACCATACTTGCAGTGTGTACCTGCATGTAACAAGACATGCAGTGGGTACCTGCATGTATCAATACTTGCAGTGTTACCTGCATTAACAATATTGCAGTGGGTACCTCAAGTACCAATACTTTGCAGTGGTAATCCTGCATGTACTAATACTTGCAGTGGTACCTGCATGTAACAATACTTGCAGTGGGGTCCTGATGTACCAATACTTGCAGTGGTACCAGCATGTAACAATACTAGCAGTGGTACCTGCATTAACAATACTTTGCATGTTGAACCTGCATGTAATCAAAACTTGCAGTGGGTACTTCATGTAACGAAAACTTGCAGTGGGTACCTGCATGCACTAATACTTGCCAGTGGTACTGCATGTAACAATACTTGCAGTGGTTACCTGCATGTACTAATACCTTGCAGTGGGTACCATGCATGTTAACAAACTTGCAGTGGTACCTGCTGTAACAATACTTCAGTGTGTACCTGCATGTAACAATACTTGCAAGTGGGTACCTGCATGTAACAATACATGGCAGTGGGTACCTGCATGAAACAATACTTAGCAGTGTGTACCTGCTGTAACAATACTTGCAGTGGGTACCTGCATGTAACAATACTTGCAGTGGGTATCCTCCATGTAACAATACTTGCAGTGAGTACCCTCATGTAACAAAACAGCAGTGGGTACCTGCAGAACTAATTACTTGCAGAGGGTACCTGCAATGTAACAATACTTTGCAGTGGGTACCTGCATTAACAACACTTGCAGTGTGTACCTGCATGTAAGAATACTTGCAGTGGTACCCTGCATGTAACAATACTTGCAGTGGGGTACCTGCATGTCACAATACTTGCAGTGGTACCTGCATGTAACAATACTTTGCCAGTGGTACCTGCATGAACAATACTTGCCAGTGTGTACCTGCATGTAACAATAGTTGCAGTGGGTACTCTGCATGTAACCATACTTGCAGTGGGTACCTGCAAGTAACAATACTTGCAGTGTGTACCTGCATGTAACAATACTTGCCTGTGGGTACCTGCATGTAACAATACTTGCCGAGGGTACCGCATGTAACAAAATACTTGCAGTGATACCTGCATGAAACAATACTTGCAGTGGGTACCTGCAAATGTAACAAACTTGGCAGTGGGTACCTGCATGTAATACAAACTTGCAGTGTGGACCTGCATGTAACCAATACAAGCATGTGTACCTGCATGAACAATACTTGCAATGGGTACCTGCATGTAACAATACTTGCAGTGGGTACCTGCATGTACAATACTTGCAGTGGGTACCTGCATGTACATACTTGCAGTGTGTACCTGCATGTAACAATACTTGCAGTGGTACCTGCATGAAACAATGACACTTGCAGTGGGTACCTGCAATGTACTAATACTTGCAGTGTGTACCTGCAATGTAACAACACTTCAGTGGGTACCTAGCTGTTAACAATACTTGCAGTGGGTACCTGCAGTACTAAATACTTGCAGTGTTGTACCCTGCTGTAACAATACTTGCAGTGGGTACCTGCAAGTAAACAATACTTGTCAGTGGGTACCTGCATGTACTAATACTTGCAGTGGGTACCTGCATGTAACAATACTTGCAGTGGGTACCTGCATGTAACAATACTGCCCAGTGTGACCTGCAATGTAACAAATACTTGCAGGGGTACCTGCATGTCACAATACTTGGCAGTGTGTACCTGCATGTAACCAATACTTGCAGTGGGTACTCTCATGTAACAATACTTGCAGTGGGTACCTGCATGTACTAATAATTCAGTGGGTACCTGCATGTAAGCAATACTTGCAGTGGGAACCTGCATGTACTAATATTCATTGGGTACCTGCATGTAACAATACTTGCAGTGGGTACCTCATGTAACAATACTTGCAGTTGTAACCTGCATTAACAATACTTGGCAGTGGTCCCTCATGCAACAATACTTGCAGAGGGTACCAGCATGTACTAAATACTTGCAGTGGGTACCTGCAGGTAAAACATATACTGCAGTGGTACCTGCATGTACTAATACTGCAGTGGGTAACCTGCATGTAACAATACTTGCAGTGGTACCTGCATGTAACAATACTTGTGCAGTGTGTACCTGCAATGTAACAATACTTGCAGTGGGTAACCTGCAATGTAACAATACTTGCAGTGGTACCTGCATGTAACAATACTTGCAGTGTTACCTGCATGTAACATACTTCAGTGGGTACCTGCATGAAACAATACTTGCAGTGGGGTAACCTGCATGTAACAATACTTGCAGTGAGTACCGCATGTAACAATACTTGCCAGTGGGTACCTGCATGTACTAAGACTTGCAGTGGGTACCTGCATGTAACAATACTTGCAGTGGGTACCTGCCGTAACAATACTTGCAGTGTGTGCCTTGCATGTAACAATACTTTTCAGTGGTAACCTGCATGTAACATTACTTGCAGTGGGTACCTGCATGTAACAATACTTGGCAGTGGTACCGCATGTAACAATACTTGCAGTGTGTACCTGCATGTAACAATACTTGTCAGTTGGATACCTCATGTAAACAATACTTGCAGTGGTTACCCTGCATGTAACGAAAGACTGAGTGTGTACCTGCCATAACAATACTTGCAGTGGTACCTGCATGTAACAATAACATGAATGGGTACCTGCAAGTAACAACTACTTGCAGTGAGTACCTGCATGTAACAATACTTGCAGTGGTACCTGCATGTAACAATACTTGCAGTGTGTACCGCATGTACCATACTTGCAGTGGGTACCTGCATGTAACAATACTTGCAGTGAGTACCTGCATGTAACAATACTTGCAGTGGGTACCTGCATGTAACATTACTTGCGTGTGGTACCTGCATGTAACAATACTTTGCAGTGGGTAACCTGCATGTAACCAATACATGGCTGTGTGTACTTTGCCTGTACAAATACTTTGCAGTGTGTACCTGCATGTACTTAATACTTGCAGTGGGTACCCTGCATGTACAATACATGCAGTTTGTACCTGCAGAACAATACCTTTTCATGTGTACCTCCATGACTAATAACTTGCAAGTGTGTACCTGCAAGTAACAATTACTTGCAGTGTGTGTACCTGGCATGTAACAATACTTGCAGTGTGTACCTGCAAGAAACAATACTGCAGTGTTGTACCGCATGTACTATAATACTTGCAGTGGGTACCTGCATGTACTAATACTTGTAGTGTGTACCTGCATGTAACTAATACTTGCAGTGTGTACCTTGCATGTACTAATACTTGCAGTGGGTACCTGCATGTACTACTACTTTGCAGTGTGTACCTGCATGTATATAATCCTTCAGTGGTACCTGCATGTACTAATACATGCAGTTGTAACCTGCATGTACTAAGACTTGCAGTGGTACCCTGCATGACTATACTTGCAGTGTGTACCTGCAGTACTAATACTTGCAGTGGGTACCTGCATGTACAAATCTTGCAGTGTGTACCTGCAGGTACCAATACTTGCTAGTGGGTGACCTGCCATGTAACTATACTTGCAAGTGTTGTACCTGCATGTACAATACTTTGCAGTGGTACCTGCATGTACTAATACTTGGCAGTGGGTACCTTCTTGTAACAATACTTGCATTTGTACCTGCATGAAACAAATACTTGCAATGGGTACCTGCATGTACTAATACTTGCAATGGGTACCTGCATGTTACTAATACTTGTCAGTGGGTACCTGCATGTAACATACTTGCAGTGGGTACCTGCATGTACTAATACTTGGCAGTGGGTACCTGCATGTAACAATACTTGCAGTGGGTACCTGCATTGTACTAATGAATCAACCTTTACCAACACAACAAGACTGAAAGGTTGAAGCTAATTGGATATGATGTTCTCAGATTAAAACTAAATCTCTAGGACGAAAATGGATCGACACAGACAATACCACTGTCATACACCTTCACGATACACAACACTGTCAGGTAACACCTTCACGATACAACCCCTGTCAGGGTACACCTTCACGATACCAACCCCTGTCAGGTACACCTTCACGATACCAACCACTGTCAATACACCTTCACGAACCAACCAAACTGTCCAGGTACACCTTCAACGATACCACCCACTGTCAGGTACACCTTCACAATAACCAAATATAATAATGATATAATCATGCCATCGTCATCGTTATTATAAACAGTTCCACTGTGTTTGTGTTTATTCTTCCGAGTGTTTAAGACCACTGTAAACCAATTTTAACTTCAATGACAGGTAGATTTTAATTTTTGGTCAAGATACCACTCTGACCAAGCAATGACTGTCCTATGAAGCAGAAAAGTTAACAACCACACTATGTTTGAAGCACAACAGAAAATCACAATAATTGACATCTCCATAAAGCACATGTGAGTCCTCATCTTGAATATGCTATCCAGTTTTGGTCTCCAAATTACGTAAAAAGACAAAGGGATACTGGAGACGGTACAGAAAAACCTACCAACTCCTGCCATCACTCCAGAAGCAAAACTTAAAAAAAAATCGAAGCACTCACCTTTTATCTTTTAAAAAATGGAGACTGAGAGAATCTCATGAAAACTTTTTAAGAAATTAAAGTTTTAAGTCTTTGCATATGAAAGAAAGATATATATTGTTTGTAGTTTTTCAACTCTTACAAGTGTCAGCAAACTTTTTCTTATTTAACAAATATCAAGACCAAAGACAGAAATCGTCTCTTTCAGTTGATGATGACATTGTGTGTGTTTTATCTTGTGTGTGTTTATCCGTGTGTTGTTTAATCATCCGTGTGTGTTTATCCGTTGTTTATTGTGTGTGTTTATCTAAAGTTCGAACCCAACCCCCCCCCAGAATAAAGTGTTTATGTACCAAACGAACCAACACAGGTCCAAATTGGAAAATAAATTTAATTTCCAAATTTTCTTCAAGAATAACATTATTTTGTTCATATGACATGAATGTCTTTGGAAAATTTATCTATGTCATTTCAACATTGTCCAAATAAACAGTTTAAATATTGCAGTAATTATTACTGTTTCGTTCTTTTTATAAGTGTTATTTATGATATTAGTTTTTATATTTATTCTCTTTTTGTTTACAGAGTTAATTTTTTTTTGAGTGAATTATAAACCATCGAACGAGGTTTCTTGAACAAGCAGGTTGATTTCAGTTATTTTATTTTTACATTGTCAACAAACTTGAGAAAAACCTAAGTATAGTGAGGTGTGTCATAGTCATATTGAGGTCATAGTTTAGGTGATGTCATAGTCAAAGTGAGGTGTGGTCATAGTTAGATGTGGTTCATGTTTCCATCCGTGGGTTCACGGATGTCAACACTTACAGTTGTTTAGGTGCTTTCCTTAGTTCCGTGTCTACAGATGTCTGTGTTCCCCTCAGAATCATTCCAGAGTGGTCATAATACAGTGAGGTGTGGTTGTAGTGAGATGTGGTTGTAGTGAGGTGTGGTCATAGTGAGGTGTGGTCATAGTGCCTGATCCACCAGCTTCTGCACTAATCTCTTGTGAGGAACTGTGTCGAAGGCCTTCTTGCAGCCCAAGAAAATGTAATCAACCCACTCCTCTCTCTCGTGTCTTACTTCTGTTACTTTGTCATGAAACTCCAGAATGTTTGTGACACAGGATTTGCCTTCCATGAATCAGTGCTGGTTGTCGTTTATAATCTCGTTCCGTTCCAGGTGCTCCAACACTTTCCTCCCGATAATCTTCTCCATGACTTTGCATACTATACACGTCAGTGACACTGGTCTATAGTTTAGCGCCTCGTTTCCGTCTTCTTTCTTAAAAATGGGGACTATATTTGCCGTCTTCCATACCTCAGACAGTTGTCCAGTTTCAAGGGATGTGTTGAAAATTGTGGTTAATGGCACAGCGTCTCTGCTCCCTCTCTAAAGACCCACGGAGAGATGTCCGGTCCCACCGACTTTGAGGTATCAAGGCTACTTAGCAGCTTCTTCACCTCCTCCTCATTTGTGTGTATTTCATCCAACACTTGTTAGTATAACCCTTCTTGGTGTCCTCCCTGTTTTGTCTTCCCAGAGTCCTTCCTGGTTTTACTGTAAATACTTCCTTAAATCTCGTGTTGAGCTCCTCACATACCGCTTGATCGTTTCTTGTGAGCTCCCCACCTTCTTTCCTCAGCCTGATTACCTGATCTTTGACTGTTGTCTTTCTCCTAATGTGGCTATACAGCAGTTTCGGGTAGGACTTGACTTTCGACGCTATGCTGTTTTCGTACTATCGCTGGGCCTCCCTCCTTATCTGTGTGTGTGTGTGTGTGTGTGTGCGTGTGTATGTGTGTGTGTGTGTGTGTGTGTGTGTGTGTGTGCTCACCTAATTGTGGTAGCAGGGGTCGAGACTCAGCTCCTGCCCAGCCTCTTCACTGATCGCTACTAGGTCCTATCTCTGCTTCCTGAGCTTTGTCATACCTCGTCTTAAATCTATGTATGGTTCTTGCCTCCATTACGTCACTTGCTAGGCTATTCCACTTCCTGACGACTCTGTGACTGAAGAAATACTTCCTAACATCCCTGTGAGTCGTCTGAATCTTCAGCTTCCAATTGTGACCCATTGTTTCTGT
This sequence comes from Cherax quadricarinatus, assembly GCF_026875155.1. Classification (NCBI taxonomy): domain Eukaryota; kingdom Metazoa; phylum Arthropoda; class Malacostraca; order Decapoda; family Parastacidae; genus Cherax; species Cherax quadricarinatus. Next base: position 51,270,012 of record NC_069423.1, on the reverse strand, counting down.
GTCCCCTCTCTGGAACACCCTGTCTCTGTCCACCTTATCTATTCCACGCAGTATCTTGCATGTCGTTATCATGTCTCCCCTAACCCTTCTGTCCTCCAGTGTCGTCATTCCGATTTCCCTCAACCTCTCATCGTAGGACATTCCCCTGAGCTCTGGAACTAGCCTTGTTGCAAACCTTTGTACTTTCTCTAATTTCTTGACGTGCTTGACCAGGTGTGGGTTCCAAACAGGTGCTGCATACTCCAGTATGGGCCCAACATACACAGTGTACAGTGTCTTGAACGATTCCTTATTAAGGTATCGGAACGCTATTCGCAGGTTTGCCAGGCGCCCATATGCTGCAGCAGTTATCTGGTTGATGTGTGCCTCCGGAGACGTGCTCGGTGTTATGGTCACGCCAAGATCTTTCTCCTTGAGAGAGGTTTCCAGTCTTTGTCTACCTAGCCTATACTCTGTCTGCGGTCTTCTTTGCCCTTCCTCAATCTTCATGACTTTGCATTTGGCAATGTTGAATTCAAGAAGCCAGTTTCTGGACCACATGTCCATTCTGTCCAGGTCTAAACCATACCCCCGGCCGGGATTGAACCCGCGGTCATAGAGTCTCAAAACTCCAGCCCGTCGCGTTAGCCACTAGACCAGCTAGCCACAAAAAGATTCATCCAACTAGGTTCAATCCCGGCCGGGGGTATGGTTTATTTGCAATCGTGTCATTACGATTTCTTGAGTCATGTTGACGGCAGTGAAGGGACTTGAGCTAGAGTTCGTCACGGCCACGCTAGCTGGAGATTCGTCTGTAAAAACTTGCATTTGTGGTCACAGAGGTGCCTGTGCTAACTTTCCTATGGTGTAGAAATATACCTAGTTGGATGAATCTTTTTGTGGCTAGCTGGTCTAGTGGCTAACGCGACGGGCTGGAGTTTTGAGACTCTATGACCGCGGGTTCAATCCCGGCCGGGGGTATGGTTTATTTGCAATCGTGTCATTACGATTTCTTGAGTCTGTCCAGGTCTCTTTGTAGTCCTGCCTGATCCTCATCCGATTTAATTCTTCTCATCAACTTCACATCATCTGCGAATAGGGACACTTCTGAGTCTAACCCTTCCATCATGTCATTCACATATATCAAAAATAGCACTGGTCCTAGAACTGACCCCTGTGGGACCCCGCTCGTCACAGGCGCCCACTCTGATACCTCTTCACGTACCATGACTCGTTGTTGCCTCTTTGTAAGGTATTCTCTGATCCATTGCAGTGCCCTCCCTGTTATACACGCCTGATTCTCCAGCTTCTGCACTAATCTCTTGTGAGGAACTGTGTCGAAGGCCTTCCTGCAGTCCAGGAAAATGCAATCCACCCACCCCTCTCTCTCGTGTATTACTTCTGTTACCTTGTCATAAAACTCCAGAAGGTTTGTGACACAGGATTTGCCTTCCATGCATCCATGCTGGTTGTCATTTATGTTCTTGTTCCGTTCCAGGTGCTCTACAACTCTCCTCCTGATAATCTTCTCCATGACTTTGCATACTTTACATGTCAGAGACACTGGCCTGTAGTTTATTGCCTCGTTTCTGCCTCCTTTCTTAAAAATAGGGACTACATTTGCCGTCTTCCATATCTCAGGTAGTTGCCCAGTTTCAAGGGATGTACTGAAGATTGTGGTCAGTGCACGCACAGCGTCTCTGCTCTTTCTCTGGGGACCCACGGGAAGATGTTGTCCGGTCCTATCGCCTTTTAGGTATCAAGATCACATGGCACCTTCTGCACCTCCTCCTCCGTTGCTCGTATGTCATCCAACACTTGTTGGTATATTCCCTGTTGATGTTTCCCTCTGTGCTGTCTTCCCAGAGCCCTTCCTGTCTCTACTGTAAATACTTAATTAAATCTTCTGTTTTGCTTTTCACATACCTCCTGATCATATCCTGTGAATTCCCCACCTTCTGTCCTCAGCCTGATCACCTGGTCTTTGACTGTTGTCTTCCTCCTGATGTGGCAATACAACAGTTTGGGGTCAGACTTGACTTTCGGTGCTATGTTATTTTCATACTGTCGCTGGGGCTCTCTCCTTACCTGTGCGTACTCGTACCTGGCTCTGCGACTAATCTCCCTATTTTCATGTGTTCTATGCCTTCTGTACATTTTCCATTTTTTATTGCACTTAGTTTTTGTCTCCTTACACCGTCGGGTAGGCCAGGGGCTCGTTCTGGTTTTCTTATTTTTTCTGTTGCCCATGGGATCAAATCTTTCCTCTGCCTCCTTGCATTTTGTTGTTACGTATTCCATCATTTCGTTTACTGACTTTCCTTCCAGCTCTCTGTCTCACTGATCCTCCTGCAGGAAGTTCCTCAAACCTATGTAGTCCCCTCTTTTATAGCCTGGCTTTTCCCATTCAACTCCTGTTACCCTCTCCACTTGTATCTCTACTATGTATTCAAAGCACAGAACCGCAGGGTGAACACAAGGTCCAGTCTTGCTCTGGTAGTGTCCTTGACATGTTGGTACATGAGGTTTTCCTGTACCACATCTATCATCTTGGTTCTCAATGTTTCGGGACCCCCGTGTGGCTCCAGGTTTTCCCAGTCAATCTTCCTGTGGTTGAAATCGCTCATAACCAGTAACTTTGCTCTGCTCGAGTGAGCTCTTCGTGCCACCTTAGCCAGTGTGTCCACTATTGCTCTGCTGCTCTCTTCATATTCCTCTCTTGGCCTCATGCAGTTCTGTGGCGGATTATACATCACTGCAATGATTACCTTGTGCTCCCCAGACTGAAGTGTACCTACTATGAAGTCTCTTTCTCCAATCTCGTCTCTGCCTCCCATTTTCTAGAATTTCCATCGGTGATGGTGACGACTGGTGGTGAGGGTGATGACCTGGTAGTGAGAGTGGACTGGTGGCGAGGGTGATGAACTGGTGGTGAGGGTGATTGACCGATTGTGATGGTGATGAACTTGTGGTGAAGGTGGACTGGTGGTGAGGATTATGGATTGGTGGTGAGGGTGATGGACTGAAGTTGAAGGTGATGGACTGGAGTTGAGGGTGAAGAATTTGTTGTGAGTATAATTGACTGTTGGTTAAGGTGATGAACTGGTGGTGAGGGAGATGGACTGGTGGTGAGGGTGATGGATTGGTGGTGAGGATGATCTGATGGTGGTGAGGTTGTTGGACTGTTGGTGAGAGTGAAGGATTGGTGGAAAAGGTGAAACACTGGTGGTGAGGGTGATGGACTGGTGGTGATGGTGATGGACTGGTGGTGAGGGTGGACTGGTGGCGAGGGTGATGAACTGGTGGTGAGGGTGAAGGACTGGTGGTGAGGGTGATGAACTGGTGGTGATGGTGATGGACTGGTGGTGAGGGTGGACTGGTGGCGAGGGTGATGAACTGGTGGTGAGGGTGAAGGACTGGTGGTGAGGGTGATGAACTGGTGGTGAGGGTGATGGACTGGTAGTGAGGGTGATGGACTGGTGGTGAGGGTGATGGACTGGTGGTGAGGGTGGACTGGTGGTGTCGGTGATGAACTGGAAGTGTGATTGTGTTGGACATGTGGTGAGTATGATTGTTGTGCAGTGGTGGTGGTGAGGATGATTGTGATGGACTGCTAGTGAGGGTGATGGACTGGTGATGAGGGTGATGGAGTGGTGGTAAGGGTGATGGATTGGTGGTGAGAGTGACGGACTGTTGGTGAGAGTGTAGGACTGGCGGAGAGGGTGAGGGTGATGGACTTGTGATGAGGGTGACCGATTCGTGGCGAGAGTGTTCGACTGGTGGTGAAGGTGATGGACTAGTAGTGAGGGTGATGGACTGGGGGTGATGGTTATGGACTGGTGTTGAGAGTGGTGGACTGGTGGTGAGGGTGACTGGTGTTGAGAGTGTTGGAATAGTGGTGAGGGTGATGGACTGGCGGTTTGGGTGACCAACTGGTGGTGAGGGTGAACTGGTGGTGAGGGTGGACTGTTGGTGAGGGTGATGAACTGTTGGTTAGGGTGAAGAACTGGTGGTGAGGGTGAAGAACTGTAGGTGCGGGTGATGTACTAGTGGCGAGAGTTATAGACTGGTGTTGAGGGTCATGGACAGGTGGTGGTCGTGAAGGACTGGGGGTGAGGGTGACTGATGGCGAGGGTGGTTGACTGGTGGTGAGAGTGATGAACTAGTGGTGTGGACTTTTGGTGACAGTGATGGATTGGTCGTGAGGGTGACTGACTGCTGGTGAGAGTGTTGGACTGGTGGTGAGGGTGATGGACTGGTGGTGAGGGTAATGGACTGATGGTGAGGGTGACGAGCTGTTGTGAGGGTGATAAACTGGTGGTGAAAGTGGACTGGTGGTGAGGGTGATGAACTGGTGGTGAGGGTGATGGACTGGTGGTGAGGATGATGGACTGGTGGTGAGGATGATAGACTGGTGGTGAGAGTTAGGGACTGTTGGTGAGGGTGATAGACTGATGGACTGGTGGTAACGGTGAAGGAATGGTGGTGATGGTGACGAACTGGTGGCGAGGGTGATGTACTTGTGGTGAGGGTGATGCACTGGTGGTGAGGGTGATGTACTTGTGGTGAGGGTGATGTACTTGTGGTGAGGGTCATGTACTGGTGGTGAGGGTGATATGATTGACTGGTGTTAAGGGTGATGAACTGGAGGTGAGGGCTACGGTCTGGTGGTGAGGGTCATGGACTGGTGGTGAAAGAGATGGACTGGTGGTGAGGGGGGTTTGGTGATGGACTTTTGGTGAAATTGATGGAAAGCGTGATGAACTTGTGGTAGGGGTGATGGACAGGTGGTGAGGGTGATGGACTGGTGGTGAGGGTGGTGAACTGGTGGTGAGGGTGGACTGGTGGTGAGGGTGATGGACTGGTGGTGAGGGTGGAATGGTGGTGAGGGTGATGGCCTGGGGGTGAGGGTTATGGACTTTTGGTGAGGGTGATGGATTGGTCCTGAGGGTTGACTGACTGGTGGTGAGGGGGTGACGATTTTGACGTGAGGGTGATGAAACTGGTGGTGGAGGATGGACTGGGCGGTGAGGCGATGAACTGGTGGTGAGGGTGGACTGGTGGTGAGGGTGATGGCCTGGTTATGAGGGTTATGGACTGGGGTGAGGTGTGATGGAAAGTTATGAGGGTGATGGAATTTTGGTTGAGGGTGTGGGATCTGGTGGGTGAGGTTGATAGACTGTTGGTGAGAGTGAAGGGGACGGTGGAAAAGGTGAAGGTTGAAAAGTGAGGGGTGGACAACTGGAGGCGTAGGGGTTATGGATTGGTGGTTGAGAGTGATGAATAGTGGTGTGGGGCGATTGTATTGGAAGTGTGAAAGATGGATGGTGGTGAGAGTGTTTGTGATGACAACTGGTGGTGAGTGTGATTGTGATGGACTTGTGGTAGGATTGAGTGATGGTGGTGATGATGCTGATGGACTGGTGGTGAGAGTGTTGGAATGGTTGGTGAGGGGGATGGAGTGGTGGTAAGGGTTGATGACTGGTGGTGAGGGTGATGAAATGGTGATAAGAGTGTTGCACTGGAAGTTAAGGGTGATGGATCGCAGGAGAGGGTGTGGACTGGTGGTGAGGGTGATATATTGGTGATGAGAGTGATGGATTGGTGGTCAGATGAAGGACTGACTGGGGAGGGTGAATTACTGGTGGTGAAAGAGTTAGCTGGTAGTGAGTGTGACGATTTGTGGTGAGGGTGTGGACAGGTGGTGGAGGGTGTTGGACTGTTGGTTGGATGTGATTAACAGGTTGGGTGTGAAGGCCGACTCGTGGTGAAGTGTCATGGACTGGGTGGTGGGGTGAGGGGGTGGTGGATCGGTAGGTGAGGAGTGATGGAGTGGAGGTGAGTTTGATTGGTGATCACTGGTGGGAGGGTATGGATTGGTGGTAGAGGAGCTGGACTGGTTGTGAGATATCATGTGACAGCCTGTTGGTTATGGTTATTTACTGGTTGGTGAGGGTATGGACTGGTGGCGATGGTTATGGACTGGTGGAGTGGGTGATGGACTTGTGGTGAGGGTGATGGACTGGTGGTGAAGTGATGGTGACAGATGGTGATGAGGGTTATTTACTGGTTTTAAGGGTGATGGACTGGTGATGAGGGTGATGAACTGGTTTTGAGGGTAATGAATTTGTGGTGAATGTGATGGACTGGTTGATGAGGGTGACGAATTGGTGGTGACTGGTGATTGGACTGGTTTGAAAGAGGGTTATTAACTGGTGGGGACACGGGTGATGGACAGGTGGTGAGGGTGATGGGACTGGTGGCGAAGGGTGATGGATTGATGGACGAGGTTGATGGATGTTGTTGAGATGTGAAAGTACTGGTGAAAAAAGGTGAAAGGACTGGTGCTGAGGGTGACGGATGGTATCAAGGGTGATGGAAATTTGGTGAGAGTGATGAAACTAGTAGTGTGGGTGTGAACTGCAAGTGTGGAAGATGAGTCTGATGGTGAGGAGGTAATTGTGATGGACTGGTGGTGGGGATGATTGTGAATGACTGGTAGTGAAGGTGAATGTGTTGGACTGCTGGTGGGGTTATGGGACTGGTCGTGAGGGTGATGAGACTGGTGATGAGGGGTGACTGACTGGTTTTGTGAGAGTGTTGGGAACAGGGTGGGTGAGGGTGATAGACTGGGTGGTGAGTGTGACGAACTGGTGGTGAGGGCGAAGGACTGGTGGTGAGGGTGGACGGACTAGTGGCGAGGGTGATGGGACTGGTGGTGAGGGTGATGGACTGGTGGTGAGGGGTGATGGATTTGATGTCGAGGTTGATGGACTTGTGCGTGAAAGGTGGCGGAACTGGTGGCGTGAGGGGCGAAGGACTGGTGGTGAGGGTGACGGGACTAGTGGTGAGGGTGATGGACCTGGTGGTGATGGGGAAGGGGACTGGTGGTGAGGCGGGATGGACTAGTGAGTGAGGGTGGCGGGACTGGTGGTGAGCGCGAAGGATGGTGGTGTGAGGGTGACGGATTGTGGTGAGGGTGATGGAACTGGTGGTGAGGGTGTGATGGACTGGTGGTGAGGGGGATGGTACTGGTGGTGAGGGGAATGGGACTGGTGGTGGTGGGATGGACTGGGGGCGAGGGGGATGGATGGTGGTGAGGGGAATGGGGATGGTGGTGAGGAGGAGGATGGTGGCGAGGGGGAGGGACTGGTGGTGAGGGGATGGACTGGTGGTGTGGTGGATGGACGGTGGCGAGGGGGGATGGACTGTGTGGTGGAGGTGGGATGGATGGGGTGGTGAGGGGGATGGACTGGTGGCGAGGGTTGATGGATGGTGGTGAGGGGGGGATGGACTGGTGGTGAGGGGGAATGGGACTGGTGGCGAGTGGGATGGGACTGGTGGTGAGGGGGGGATGGACTGTGTGGTTGAGGGGGATGGACTGTTGGGTGAGGGGGGATGGACTGGTTGGCGAGGGGGATGGACTGGTGGTGAGGGGGATGGACTGGTGGTGAGGGAGATGGACTGGTGGCGAGGGGAAGGACTGGTGGTGAGAGGTGATGGGACTGGATGGCGAGGGTGATGGACTGGTGGTGAGGGGGATGGAACTGGGTGTGGGTGATGGACTGGTTGGTTGAGGGGGTGAGGACTGGTGGGTGAGGGGGTTGGACTCGGTGGCGAGGGGGATGGATGGTGGTGAGGGGAATGGATTGGTGGTGAGGGGGATGGACGCGTGATTCGGGTGGATTGGACTGGTGGTGAGGGTGATGGACTGGTGGCGTGGGGTGATGGGACTGGTGAGTGGTGAGGGGATGGGACTTGGGTGTGAGGGTGATTGGACTGGTGGTGAGGGGGATGGACTGGTGGTGTGGCGGGATGGGCTGGTGGCGAGTGAGGATGGGACTGGTGATGAGGGGGAATGGATTGGTGGTGAGTGGGATGGACTGGTGGGGAGGGGGATGGATGGTGGTTGGGGGATGGACTGGTGGTGTGGGGAAAGGGATTGGTGGTGAAGGGATGTTTTTAAAGTTTTTGAAGGTCGTGGTATTCTTGAATGTCTTGATGTTCTTGCTGGTCTTCATGTTCTTGAAGTTCTTGATATTCTTGAAGGTCTGAAAGGGATCCTATAGTAATGAATGCCTCACTCAGGTCCATGTCTTCAGGTGTCCATCCTTGTCCCCCCAGATATTCACCATTCACCACTTCCCTGAGGTCAACAACACAAGGATTATACAACAACACAAAGACCAGACAACAACACAACACAAGGACAACTAAAAGACGAGAGAACAACAAAAGGACAGGACAACAACCGTAGCACAAGACAACAACCCAAGAGAATAACGAGAACAGTTAAATGTTAGTACTGGGGAGGACACAGAAATCTGCGCCCAGTAATAACATTCTCCTGGACAGCCAAGACCCGTACACTACCTACCAGACACACGTCACTCACCCAGTTACACCGCCAAACTCTGGACACTTAGTAAAAATTTGAGGCTTCCTTTTATATTTCTTATTACATCCATCTTAATTATTATTTTTTCGATTATTTAGCTGTGTGAGCATATTTGTGAACGTTTTCTGTTATATAAATTAGTGTCCTTGAGTAGACCTTCAAGTTCCATACATGGAAAATGTAATTAATTGTTATCACTTATCATTTTTCTTGTTTTTCGTCTCATGTTTCTGCATGATACACGAAGATTCACAAATGCATAATGTGTGTGTGTGTGTGTGTGTGTGTGTGTGTGTGTGTGTGTGTGTGTGTGTGTGTGTGTGTGTGTGTGTGTGTGTGTGTGTGTGTGTGTGTGTGTGTGTGTGTGTGTGTGTGTGTGTGTGCGTGTGTTCGTGTATGTGCGTGTGTGTGCGTGCGTGCGTGTATGCGTGGGTGTATATCTATAACCACTACACTACTCATTTTATTCTATATATGATTTACTTTGTTTTTATACACTGATGGGTCCCTTGTACCTCACTCAGATGGTAGATATGTAAGTAGGTTATTTAAGTCTTCATTATCTTGTTCTATGTATGATTTAGTCATTGATGGGTCCTCCCCAAGCTTGCCGGACATTCCCAGGTCTATCAGATGTGCAACGTATTTGTTATCAACTTTTTCGATGAGAATGTTGCCGGGATGGAGATCTTGGTGTGAGAAACCCTTCCTATGAAACTCTGTCACTGCATTCCTTACGGCTTCATATGCTTTCTTGCATTCACCAACTGGGTTGCTGTCGAAGTTGTCTAAGGGCTGTCCTGGGCAGAGCTCCATGATGATTGCAGAATGAAGCCCTTTAGCAATCCCAAGGATTTTTGGGGCTCCTCCAGCTCCTGCAGCAGCTTTCAGCAGTCTAGCTTCTGTCATGTCATATTGGTAGCTTTGGAAAATTTTCACAGCAGCAGTGATGATCGAGCCATCATCCATTGTCACATTGGCTTTATGAGTCTTAGCGAAAGCTCCTTCCCCAATTTCACTCTTAAGTGAAATTTGTGACCAGGAAATCTTGCGACAAGTTTTCTTAAGCTTGTGAGGAAGGTGTGAGCCACCACACTCACTATTACAAACTTGTACCTTTTTGCTATTTGGTCCAGATGGTGAGGTGGAAAGAAGCCATTTCTCAGGAAAACCAGCCATTCCTTTACTTGTCATCCCTTGAGAAATTTTAATTGCCAAGCTCAGGATTCGAACCTGAGACCCAAGTTTTGAGAGGCGTAACTCTCTTCACTGGGCTGTAGTGGTTGGGTATACTAATGTTAGTGAGAAACTTCTATTTAACAATATTAATTTATGTATTTAATCTATATCAAGTAGGAAGACATGATTTGGTAAAAGATGTAGTGTTTTCGTGAAAGATATGTATTGTAGTTATTTTAGATGTATAAATCAGTGGTGATAGATTGGTAATGTTGTGGTCATAGATATGGAATATAGTGAATGATTTGTAGTGTGGTGGTTAGTGCGATGGACTGGAGTTGTGGGTGATGGTTTGGCGGTGAGTGTGATGGATTGGTGGTGAGGTTGATGGACTGGTGGTGAGAGTGATGGACTGAAGGTGATTGACCTGTGGTGAGGGTGATTGCCTGGTGGTGAGGGTGATTGCCTGGTGGTGATTGACTGGTGCTGAGGATGATGGACTGGTGGTGAGGGTGAAGGACTGGTGGTGAGGGCGATGGACTGATGGTGAGGTTGATGGACTGGTGGTGAGAGTGATGGACTAGTGGTGAGAGAGATGAACTGGTGGTGAGAGTGATGGACTGGTGGTGAGGGTGAAGGACTGCTGGTGAGGGTGATGGATTGGTGAAAGTGGTGGACTGGTTGTGAGCGTGGTGGATTGGTGATGATAGTTATGTACTGGTGGTGAGAGTGATTGGACTGGTGGTGAGAGTAATGAACTGGGTGGTGAGAGTGATGGACTGGTGGTGATGGTGAAGGACTGACTGGGGTGGTGATGATTGGTGAAGTGGTGGACTGGTTGTGAGAGTGGGTGGATTGGTGATATAGTTATTGTACTGGTGGTGTGAGTGTTGGACTGGTGGTGATGAGTAATGAACTGGTGGTGAGAGTGATGGACTGGTGGTGGAGGGTGACGGATTGTGGTGAGGGTGATGGATGGTGAAAAAGTGGGTGGACTGGTGTTGTGAGGATGTTGATTGGTGGTGATAGTTATATACTGGTGGTGAGTGTGATGTACTGATGGTGGTGGTGATGAAATGGTGGTGAGGGTGAAGGATTGGTGGTGAGAGTGTTGGACTGGTGGTGAGAGTGATGGTTTGTTGGTGAAGTGATGGATGATGTGAGGGTGATGGACTGATGGCTGAGGGGATGGACTTCTATGGTGAGGTGAAGGACTGATGGTGAGGGTGAAGGAGTGGTTGTGAAGGTGAGAGTACTGGTGGTGGGGTGATGGGACTGTTGGTGAGGGTGATGGACGGATGGTAAGGGTGAAGGATCTGGTGGTGAGGGTGGATGAGGACTGATGGTGAGGTGATGGGACTATGGTGAGGGTGATAGACTGGTGGTTAGGGTGATATGATGGTGAAAGTGATGGATTGGCGGTGAGTGTGAGGATTGGTGTTGATGACTGGTGGCTGAGGGTGATAGGGAACTGGTGTGAGGGTGATGGGATGGTTGGTGAGGGTGATGGACTGATGGTGAGGGTGACGGACTGGTGTTGTGAGTGATGAACTGGTGGTGCGAGTGATGAACTGGAGGTCAGAGAGATGGACTGGTGGGTGGAGGGTGATGGTTTGGTGAAAGTTTTGGGACTGATTCTGAGGTTGATGGATAGGAGTACGTGTGATGGACTGGTGGTGATAGTTATGTACTGGTGGTGAGAGTGAATTACTGATGTTGTTGGTGATGGGACTGGTGGTGAGGGTGTGAAGGATTGGGGGTGAGAAGTGTTGTCTGGTGGTGAAGAGTGATTTACTGGTGGTTGGAAGGTGTTGGACTCGTGGTGATGGTGATGGACTGGTGGAAGAGAGTCAAGGAGGGTGGAGAGAGTGATGGACTGGTGTGATGAGGTTATGGACTGTTCGGGGAGGGAGATGCAAGGTGGGAAGGTGATTGAACCTGCGACGATTGTGACGAGCGAACTGCCGATTGTGATGAGCAACTGACGAAGGTGACGACGACTGACGATTGTGAGGAACGGACTAAAAGATTGGGATGAACGACTGACATTGTGATGAACGACTGGACGATTGTTGAGAGGAAACGACTGACGATTCGTGATGAACGACTGACGATTCAGTGTGAAACGACTGACGCGTGTGCCGTGAAACGACTGCGCTCGCGCACGAATGTGACGAAACAAACTGACGATTGTGATGATCGATTGAGATTTGTGATGAAAACGATGACGATACGATTGTGATGGAAACGAACTATGACCCTTGTGATGAACGGCTGACGATGTGGATGACCGCCTGACGATAGTGATGAAGTTATGACGATTGTGTGTTCAACGATTGATGCTTGTGAAGAACGGTTCACCATTGAGATGAAAACTCTTTTGAGGGTGATGGACTGGTGGTGGGGGGATGGACTGGTGGTGAGGCTGATGATGACTGGTGGTGGGGGGTTGGACTGGTGGTGAGGTGGGATGCATGGTGGTGGAGAGTGGATGGAAAATGGTGGTGATGGGGATGGGACTGTTGTTGGGGTGATGGACTGAGGATTAGGGTGATTGACTGGTGGTTGAGGTGATGGACTGTGGTGAGGGTGATGGACTGTGGGTGAGAGTAATGGACTGGTGGTTGAGGGAGATGGACTGGAGGTGGGGTGATGGACTGTTGGTTGAGAGTAATGGACTGGTGATGAGGGTGATGGACTGGTGGTGAGGGTCTTGTTGATGATTGAACTGGTGGTTAGGCTGATGGACTATTTTTTTTTTTTTATTCGACGGTATTCTCCGGTCCGGTCTTTCCAAGTAGTTTGGGTGAACCGGCCTTGGTCCTATCTGGGGGAGTTATCTCGGACTTAAGTGATGGAATGGTGGTGATTTTGGGGGTTTCACCATGGAACTGTTGTTGAGGGTGATGGATGAGGATTTGCGCGTGATTTACTGTGGTGAAGGTGATGGAATGGTGAATTGTGGACTTGTGGGTTAGGGTGATGGTGTTGATGGTGGGGTGAGGATTGGCGGTGAGTGTGATGACATGGTGGTGAGAGTGATGGATGTTGTTGAGGGTGATGGCTGAGGATTAGGGTGATTTGACTGTGGTTGAAGGATGGTGGATTGGTGAAAAAGTGTTGAAACTGGTGGTGAGGGTGATGGGCTGATGGTTGTGGTTGATGGGCTGATCGTGAGGGTCATCGGGCTGGTGGGCGAGGGTGAATGGGACTGGTGGTGAGGGTGATGGAAGTGGTGGAGAGAGTGAGGTATGGTGGTGAGGTTGATGGGCTGGTGGTGATGGTGTTGACTGGTGGTGAGAGTGATGGACCGATGTTGTTGGTGATGGACTTTTGTTGAGGATGAAGAATGGGGGTTGAGGAGTGATGGACTGGTGGTAAAAGGTGATGGACTCGTGGTGATGGTGATGGACTGATGGAGAGTGTGATGGGACTAGTGGTGAGAGTTATTTACTGCTGGGGAGGGTAGTGATGCTTCTGATGGTTGTAACGGTGATGTAACTGTGACGATTGTTGACGAGCGACTCACGATTGTGCTGAACGCTGACGATTGTGATGAACGACTGACGATTGTGATGAACTGACTGACGGTTTGTGATATGGAAGACTCGACGATTGTAATGAATCGATGACGAATGTGAAATGAACGATGACGATTTGGTGAACGACTGACTCTTTTGATGAACGACTGTCGATTGTTGATGAACGACTGACGATAGGATGAACGGACTGACCATTGTGAATCAAACGCCTCACGCTTGATGATGATACGACTGGATGATTGTGATGAACGAATGACGATTGTGATGAACCGATTGATCGATTGTGACAACGAATGACGATTTGTGACGAACGACTGACGTTGTGATAATGAGGCGGACTTACGTTTGTGTATGACACGATCTGGCGATGTGATGATACGACTGACGATTGTGATCAACGCCTCACGCTTGTGACGAACGATTGGACGATTGTGGTGAATCTTGGTATTGGTGATGGACTGGTGGTGAGGCTGATGGACTGGTGGTGATAGAGAATGGATGGTGGTGAGATTGATGGAACTGGTGGTTGAGGGTGATGGATGGTGGTGAGGTTTGATGATTGCACTGGTGGTGAGACGTGTTGGAATGGTGGTTGATGGTGATGGCCTGGTGTTGAGGGTGGACTGCTGGTGGATGTGTGGACTGGTGGTGAGGGTGATGGGATGATGATGAGGGGTGATTGATTGTGGTGAGGGTGATGGCCCTGTGGTGAGGGTTGATGGCTGGTGGTGAGGGTGATGGATCACTGGTGGTGAGAGTAATGGGATGTGTGATGAGGGTGATGGACAGGGCGGGGAAGATGATGGGACTAGTGGTGAGTGTGATTGCTGTGGGAGGGGGGGTGGTGGTGAGGTTAAGGAATGGTAGTGAAGGTGAAGGAATGCGTTTGATGGAATTGGTGGTGAAGGCTGAAGTTTTTGTGGGTATCGAAGTTCTTGTCAGTTCTTGAGTTCCTTGAAGTTCTGAAGATCTGAAGTTCTGAAAGGGAAGATCATTAAGTTATTAATGCATCACTAAGGTCACAGGGATTCAGGTGACCATCCTTGTCCCTCGAAGATTCACTATTCTCCACTTCCCTGAGGTCACCAACAAAGGACCAGGCAAACAACCACAAGGAGAGGACAACCACACAGAGGACCGACAACAACACAAGGAAGAGCGACAACAAACACAAGGACCTGACAACAACACAAGGACCACCAGACAACAACACGGACCAGAGAACAAACACGAGCTATGTGTAGGCGAACGTTTCTAATAAAGACCCCCCCCCCCCCCCCCCCATATACACTAATAAGTTGCATATGTGTCTTACCTAAAACCTGTCGGTAATTTTTATACCATTTTAATGTTCTATCTGTCAAGAAACTGCAACACAAGGGTATCTTGGTACAGACCTCGCATATCATACTTCGACTACTTCCACTAGTGAGAAGGGGCTGGATTTGAGAGGGACCTCTCAACATTGGTTCTTACCTCTTCCTACGTCTCACCTCTTGGCGCTTATAAAAAGCCCCATCTGGTCACCTTCTTCTCCATATTGTTTCATACTATGGAACCAATGCTCTTCCCGCAATGAGGGGTTGACCACCCCTCAAATACTTTTAGGGTGATGGGTTCCTGATTACATCGTCTTCAAGTATCTTCTGCTTCTTCAACTTGTCTGTACTTGACTGGATGAAGCCTACTGTGTAGGCGGAAACGTTCCATAAATTAAAGATACCTAACTGTTGCATATGTGTCGTACCTAACAACCTGTCGGTTATTTTTTACCATTTTATTGTTCTACTCTGTGCAGGGACACTGTCAACACAAGGGTTCGTGGTACAGTCCTGCAATCAACTTAGACAATTCCACTAGTGAGAGGGCTGGATTTGAGTGGGTACATCTCAACATCTGAGTTATTACACTATCCGACGCCCATCGCACCTCTTGGCGCTCTATTAAAAGCCACCTTCCTGTCTACTTCGTCGCCATATTGTTTAATGTACTAATGGAACAATTGCTCTTCTCCAGACTGAGGAGGGACTGACCACCTCAAAACTTTAGGGTGATGGGACTGGATTACATCGTCTTCAAAGTATCTCTGTTCTATCAACTTTTCTGTACTTGACTGTTGATAGCCCTTACTGTGTAGGCGAAACGTTTCATAATAAAGATACCTAACTGTTGCATATGTGTCTTACCTAACAACCTGTCGGTATTTTATACCATTTTAATGTAACGTGGTGGTCATGGTCAAGGTAACGTAGTGGTCATGGTCAAGGTAACGTAGTGGTCATGGTCAAGGTAACGTAGTGGTCATGGTCAAGGTAGCGTGGTGGTCAGGGTCAAGGTAACGTAGTGGTCATGGTCAAGGTAACGTAGTGGTCATGGTCAAGGTAACGTAGTGGTCATGGTCAAGGTAGGTGGTTGTCATTATCAAGGTAACGTTGGTGGACAGGGGTCATGGTAACGTGGTGGTCAGGGTCAAGGTAAACGTGGTGGTCCATGGTCAAGGTAAACGTTGTGGTTCAGGGTAAAGGTAACGTGGTAGTAAAGTAGTCTTATTTGATCGAAACTTTCTTTTATTCACTAAGAATTCTTATTATTAATGTTGGTCAATGATTTTTCCTCTCAATATATAGGAAGAGGAAAGTGCAGATGAGAAGAAAAACATTAAGAAAAGTCAATTCTCCTTCCTCGCATCTCTCCAATACTTGTCTTTACATCTCCACGACTGGCGTCACATGTCTCACTCTGTCTTTACATTCCTCTAACACTACTGTCTTCATATCTCTCACTTTCTGTATTTACATCTCCACTCTGTCTTCACATCTCTCACTTCTGTCTTAACTTATCTCCACTTCTGTCTTTCACATCTGCAACTTCTGTCTTCACTTCTCTCACTTCTCCTTGTCTTCACATCTCTCATCTTCTGCTGTCTTCACCATCTCTTACACTTCTTCCTGTCTTCACATCTCTCTCTCTGGATATATTTAATAAAACATTTTAACATCCACATTCTATATTTAACTGAAGATAGTAATATTTACATTCTAATACTGAAGAGTTTTCTTACCTTATATGTGAGTATTTTTCTGGTAGTGTCTTGAATATTTCCAAGTGAACATACATTAATTCACACAAATTTTGTCTACACTCAACAAACTGTCATTTTACTCAATCTTATATATATATAATATAAATATATATATTTATATATATATATATATATTATATATATTATATATATATATTATAATAATATATATATATATACTATGTGTGTGTGGTGTGTGTGATGTGTGTGTGTGTGTGTGTGTGTGGTGTGTGTGTGTGTGTGTGTGTGGTGTGTGTGTGTGTGTGTCGTGTGTTTGTGGTGTTGTGTGTGTGTTGTGTGTGTTTGTTGTGTGTGTGTTGGGGGGTGTGTTGTGTGGTGTGTTGTGTGTGTGTTGGATTGGTGTTGTGTGTGGTGTTGTGTTGTGTGTTGTGTGTGTGTTGTATTTGTTGTGTGTTGTTGTGGTGTTGTGTGTGTTGTTGTTGTGTGGTGTTGTGTGTGTGTTGTGTGTGTGGGATGTGTGTGTTGTGTGTGTGTTGTGTGTGTTGTGTGTGTTTTGTGTGTGTGTGTGTGTGTGTGGTGTGGTGTTGTGTTGTTGTCGGTGTGTTATGTGTGCGTGTGATGTGTGTGTGTGTGTGTGTGTGTGTGTGTGTGTGTGTGTGTGTATGTGTGTGTGTGTGAGTGTGGTGTGTGTGTGTGTGTGTGTTGTGTAGTGCTCGCTCGTAGAGTGAGGGAGAGGAAGAAAGAGAGAGTAGGACTTGTGAATCTTAGGTATTATGGAGAAGAAGGAAAACGAGATAAATAACTAGAATAAACGACAACAGAAACAATTAATAAGAGTTTCCATACATGGAAAACGTGAAAGCTTCTCATGGACGTAATTGTACACAATAAACGTTTTTAAAATACAACTTAAACTGCTAAATAATCCGAATAAATTAATAACTTTATATGACATGCAATAGGAAATATAAATAGAAACTCCGAATTGTTAATTAGTGGCAGAGCTTCGTGGGTAACTGGGTTGAGTGAGGTTCTTCGTCTAGGTAGTGTGGGGTCATGGCTGTCCAGGAGGATGTTACTGTACTGGCGCAGATTTCTGCGTGTCTCCCAGTAATAGCATCTAAATGTTCCGTTGTTCCTCTGGGGTTTGTTGTCTTTGTCCTTGTGTTTTGTCCTCTCTCTCGGTTGTTGCCTGTACTTCGGTTGTTTGTCCTCTCTTCGGTTGTGTCCTCTCCTTCGGTTGTTGTCCTGTCTCCTTCGGTTGTTGTCCTCTCTCTCGGTTTGTTGTCTCTCTTCGGTTTGTTTCCTCGTCTTCGAGTTGTGTGTCCTCTCTTCGGTTGTTGTCCTCTCCTTCGGTGTTGTCCTCTCCTTCGTTGTTGTCCTCTCCTTACGGTTCGTTGTCCTCTCCTTCGGTTGTTGTCCTCTCCTTCGGGTTGTTGTCCTCTCCTTCGGTTGTTTGTCCTCTACTTGGTTGTTGTCCTCTCCTTCGGTTGTTGTCCTCTCTCTCGGGTGGTTGTCCTCTCTTCGGTTGTTGTCCTCTCTCTCGGTTGATGTCCTCTCCTTCGGTTGTTGTCTCTCTTCGGTTGTTGTCCTCTCTTCGGGTGTTGTTCTCTCCTTGGTTGTTGTCCCTCCTTCGGTTGTTGTCCTTTCTCTCGGTTGTCCTTCTCCTTCTGTGTTGTCCTCTCCTTCGGTTATTGTTCTTCCTTGTGTTTGTTGTCCTCTCCTTGTGTTGTTGTTCTGGATCCTTGTGTTGTTGTCCTCTGCTTGTGTGTTGTTGTCCTTGTGTTGTTGTCTGGTCTTTGTGTTGTTGACCTCCTCCTTGGGTTGTTGTCTGGTCCTTGTGTTGTTGTCCTCTCCTTGTGTTGTTGTCTGTCTTGTGTTGTTGTATGTCTTGTGGTGTTGTCTGGTCATTGTGTTGTTGTATGGTTTCTTGTTGTTGTTGTCCTTCCTTGTGTTGTTGTCTGGTCCTTGTGTTGTTGGTTCCTATTCTTGTGTTGTTGTCTGGTACTTCCTTGTGTTGTTGTCCTCTCCTTGTGTTGTTTGTTGGTCCTTGTGTGTTGTCCTCTCCTTGTGTTGTTGTTCGGGTTCCTTGTGTTGTTGTCTTGGTCCTTGGTTGGTGTCTGGTCCTTGTGTTGTTGTATGGGTCTTGTTGTTGTAGTCACTCTCCTATGTAGTGTTGTACTGGTCCTTGTGTTGTTGTTCCTCTTCTTGTGTTGTTGTCTGTCTTGTGTTGTTCGTCCTCTGTGTGTGTTGGCTGGTCCTTGTGTTGTGGGCCTCTCCTTGTGTTGTTGTTGGTCTCGTGTTTTTGTATGGTCTTGTGTTGTTGTTCTGGTCCTTGTGTTGTTGTCTGGTCCGTGTGTTGTTGGTCCTCTCCTTGTGGTGTTGTCTAGGTCCTTGTGTTGTTGTCCTCTCCTTGTGTTGGTTGCCTGGTCCTTGTGTTGGGGACCTACAGGGAGTGTGAATAGTGAATATTCGGAGGGGACAAGGATGGTCACCTGAAGCATGACCTGAGTAATGAATTATGAATCTTAATGATCCTTACCCTTTCAGTTACTTCAAGTCTTCGAGAACTTCTTGATCTTCAAGAACTGCAAGAACTTCGAGACCCTCAAAAACTTCAGCCTTCACCTCCATTCATCTACCGCTTTCCTTCAACTGTCACTACCAATTCCATTACCTCTCCACCACTCAATCACCTCACCACTTGTCCATCTTCTTCACCCCTGTCTCACCCTCAATCACCAGGACATTACTCTCACCACCAGTCCAATCACCCTCAACCTACCAGGCCATAACCCTCACCCATGGCCATACCCTCACCACAGTCAATCTCCCTCATCATCCGGCCATCACCCTCACCACCAGTCCATCACATTCACCAGCGTCCACCCTCAACACCAGTCCATCACCATCACCACCATTCCGATCACTCTCACCACCAGTGCATCATCCTCCCTCCAGTCCATCACCTCACCACCAGTCCAGCAATCTCACCACCAGTCCTTCTTATCCCACCAGTCCATCAGCCTCACCTCAGGCATCACACTTTACCAAGATATCACCACAATCGTCAATCGTCGCACAAGCTTGGTGAGGCGTTGATCACAATCGTCAGAATAGTTCATCACTATCGCTGTCGTCTCCAAACGTAAAGTCGAATCACAATCGTCAGTCGTTCGTCACAATCGTCAATCGTTCGGCAACAATCGTCAGTCGCGTTATACAATCGTCAGGAGTTCATCACAATCATCAGTCGATTCATCACAAAGCGTGAGGCGTTGATCACAATGGTTAGTCGTTCATCACTATCGTCAGTCGTTCATCACAAAGCTTCAGTCGGTCATCTCAAAAGAGTCAGTTCGTTCACCAAAACGTCAGTAGTTCTTCAATTCGTCAGTCGATACATTACAACGTCAGTCGTTCTTTCACAATCGTCAGTCGTTCTCACAATCGTCAGTCGTGTCATCACAATCGATCAGTCGTTCATCACATCGTGAGTCGCTCGGCTCTAATCGTCCCAGGGGTCATCACCTTCTCCTTAAGTGCACAGCACCCTCCCCAGCTGTAAATAAATCTCACCACTCGTCCATTCTCTCTACTCCATCAGTCCATCACCATCACCAAGAGTCCTTCACCTTTACCACCAGTCCATCACTCCACCCCCAAATTCTTCATCCCTCTCAAAAGTCCAATCACCACACATCGGTCTTAACGCTCACCACCAGTCCATCACCATCACACCAAGCCATTCACCCTCACCACCAGACCATTCCATCTCTCTCCACCACTCCTTCACCCTCACCACCTGTCCATCACTCGCCACCAGTCCATGACCTCTCGATCAGCCCTATCACCTCACCATTGCCTATCACCCTCACCACCAGTTCATCAACTTTACACCAAATCCACCACCTTCCACCAGCAGGTCAATCACCTAATCCTCAGTCCATCACCCTCCAACACAAATAGTCCATCTCTCTCACCAACCTGTCCATCACACTCACCGCAATCCATCACCCTCACCACAACTCATCACCCTAACACAAGTCCATCACTTTCACCAATCCATCACCTTCACCAGCAGTACAATCACCATAATCCTCTGTCCATCACCCTCAACAACTGTCCATGACCATCACCACCATTCATCACTTAAGTTCGAGATACTCCCCAGATAGGGAGCCAAGGCCGGGTCACCTCTTCTAGGAAAAGGACCCGGACAGGAGAATACGGCGATATAAAAAAATAAAATATAGTTCCATCAGCCTAACCACCAGTTCATCACCCTCTCCACCAGTCCATCACCCTCATCTCCAGTCCGTTACTTCTCCTACCAGTCCATCACCCTCAACCACCTGTCCATCACCCTCACCACAAGTCCCATTACTCTCTCAACAGTCCATCACCCTCACCACAGTCATCCTCCCTCACACCAGTCAATCACCCTATCCTCAGTCCATCACCCTTCACAACTGTCATCACCATCACTCATTCCATAACTTCTCCCACCAGTGCATCCCCCCTTCACACCAGTCCATCTCCATCACCAACCTGTCTAGCAGCCTCTCCACCAGTCCATCCCCCTCACCACCAGACCAGCACCCTCAAAGAGTTCATCTCTATGGTGTACAGTTCTTCACAAGCATCCAGTCGTTTATCTACAATCGTCATTTACTGAATCACTATCGTCAGGCGGTCATAACTAATCGTCAGCAGTTCTTCACAAGGTCAGTCGTTCATCACGAGCGTCAGTTCGTTCATCACAATCTCAATCGTTCATCACAATCGTCAGTTGTTCGTCACATTCGTCAGTTCGTTCACCACAAGCGTCTGGTCGTTCAGCCTGTAATCGTCAGTCGTTTCATCCACATGTCATCGTCCCATACAATCGTACGTCGTCTTCACAAATCGTTCAGGCGTTCATCTCAATCGTTAGTGGTCATCACAATCGTAGTCGTTCGTCACATTTCGTCAGTTGCTCATCACGATCGTCTGTCGCTCGTCACAATCCGTCGCAGGTTCTTCTCCTTCACACCAGTGCATCTCCCGCCCCAACAGTCCATAACTCTCAGCACTGGTCCATCACTCTCTCCACCCACTACCTTGACTCTCTCCACCTGTCTATCACCATCACCACGTGTTCCATCACCGGTTCACCACCAGTAAAATCACTCTCACCACCAGTACAAACATCTCTCACCCCCAATCCTTCACCCTCTCCCAGTCCTTCAACATCAACATCTGTTCATCACTCTCACCACCTGTTACATTAACTATCACACCACCAGTCATCAACGTACCTCATGTCACTCATCACCTCAGATTCATGTCCAAAAACTTTCCACAATCCATCACACCACTCACCACCTGTCCATCACTCTGACCTCCAGTTCATCCTTCACACCAGTTCTTCACTCTCAACTCCAAGTCCGTCACCCATCACAATCAGTCCTATCACCCTCAACCACCAGTCCTTCTACCCTCACACCAGTCGAATCATCCTCGCCTGCAACAGTCAGTCCTCCACCAAATCCTTCACACTTCACGCAATCCTATCTACCTTCAAACAGTCCTTCACACTATAACACCAGTCTATCTCCCTCACAGTAGTCAATTCACCCTCACTTCAGTCCATCACCCTCACACATCCTTCAACTCACCATCCGTCCATCACCATCACATCAGTCCTCACATCACAACCTGTAACTTCACCTTCACAACACTCTTCAACCCTCCACATCAGTCCTTCACCCTCACCATAAGGAATCACCATCACCCTTCAGTCCATTCACCCTCACCATCTGGTCCATCACTTCTACCACCAGTCCATCACTCTCACCACAGTCCTACACTTCACCCAAGCCTTCACCCTCACCACCATTTCATCACCAATCTCTTCAGTACATCTACTCTCAACTCCAGTATATATCTATCACCACCAACCATCATCCTCACCACCAGTCACCACTTTCACCCAATCCATAACCCTCACCGCAGTCCGTCCACCCTCTCCACCTGGTCCATCATCTCACCACCCAGTTCATTACTCGCACCACCAGTCCATCATCTCTCACCACCAGTACAGAACTATCTTCACCAATCCCCTCGCTCACAAACTGTCACCCACTTTCACAATCCCATTTCACCCCTCACCAGCAGTCCTTCACACCCTCACCACCGTCAATCACTCTCACACAGTTCATTCTCTCACCTCAGTCCATCATCTATCCTCCAGGTACCATAACTTTCATCAAAATCCACCACGCGCACAACCAGTCCACCACTTTCACCAATCCATCACCCTCACAGCAGACTTCGCCCTCACACCAGTCCATCCACTCTCACCACCAGTTCATTCTCTCACCACTTAGTCCATCACTCTCACACCAGTACCATCAACCTCACCATCAGTCCATCGCCTTCACCACCCAGTCCTTCACCTCTCACCACCAGTCCATCATCTCAGCACCAGTCAATCAACCACAGGCATCACCTCCACCAGGCAATCACTCACCACAGTGTCAATAACCTTCAGTCCAGCTTCTATCACCACCAGTCCATCAACCTCCCACCAATCCATCACATTCACCGCCAAACCTTCCACCCACAACTCCAGTCCTATCGCACTAACCAACACACTACAAATCATTCACTATATTTCCATATTCTATGACACATCAATACAATTATCACACTGATTTATACTCTAAATAAACTACAATACATATCTTTCACGGAAACACTACATCTTTTCCCAAATCATGTCTCCTACTTGATATAGATTAAAATACATAAATTAATATTGTAAAATAGAAGTTTCTCACTAAACATTAGTATACCCAACCACTACAGCCCAGTGAAGAGAGTACGCCTCTCAAAAACTTGGGTCTCAGGTTCGAATCCTGAGCTTGGCAATTAAAAATTTCTCAAGGGATGACAAGTAAAGGAATGGCAGGTTTTCCTGAGAAGGGCTTCTTTCATCCTCACCATCTGGACGAAAAAAGCAAAAAGGTACAAGTTTGTAATAGTGAGTGTGGTGGCTCACACCTTCTAGCAAGTTTAAGAAAATTTTTCGCAAGATTTCTGGTCACAAATTTCACTTAAGAGTGAAATTGGGGAAGGAGTTTCTCTAGAAACTCTAAAGCAATGTGACAATGGATGATGGCTCGATCATCACTGCTGCTGTGAAAAATTTTTCCCTAGTACCCAAAATGACATGACAGAAGCTAGATGCTGAAAGCTGCTGCAGGAGCTGGAGGAGCCCAAAATTTCCCTGGGATTTTCTAAAGGGCTTCATTCTGCAATCATCATGGGGGCTCTGCCCAGGACAGCCCTTAGACAACTTCTTCGACAGTACCCCAATTGGTGAATGCAAAAAAGCTATGAACCGTAAGGAATGATGACAGAGTTCTAGGAAGGGGTTCTCACCCAGATCTCCCCCCCGGCAACATTCTCATCGAAAAATTTGATAAAAAATAGTTGACATGTGAAGCCCGGGGAATGCCCCCAAGTTGGGGAGGACCCATCAATGACTAATTTACTGAAAAAGTATGAGACTTAAAAAACCCTACTTAATTTCCATCTGAGTGGGTCAAGGGACCATCAGTGTATAAAAAAAAGTAAATCTTATAAAATAAAATGAGTAGTGTGGGTTGAGAATACACGCACGCACGAGCACACCGCGCGCACGCACACACACGCAACACACGAAACCACCCAGACGCGCCGCCCCAACACAAACCCACAACACACATTATGCATTTTGAATTTTTCGTGTTCATGCGGGAAAATGAGACAAAAAACAAAAAAATGAAAAGTGATAAAATTTAATACAGTTTCCATGGGGGAATTTAAAAGGTTTACTAAGGACACTAATTTATATCCCAGAAAACGTTCACAATTGCCCCAACACTAAAAATCGAAAAAATAAAAATTAATATGGATATAATAAGAAAATAAAAGGAACCCTCAAATTTTTATAAGTGTCCAGGCTTGGCGGTCTTAGGTGAGTGCGTGTGTCTGGTAGGGATTTTTGGGTTTTGGGCCAGGAGAATGTTTTTAGGGGAGATTTTTGTGTGTCCCCCCGTATAAATCTAAATGTTCTCGTTATTTCTTGGGTTTTGTCTTGGTACGGTTGTTGTTGTCCTTTTTTTGTTCTCTCGTTTTTTAGTTTTCCCTTTTGTTTTGTTTTTGTTGGTCTTTGTTTGTTGTATAACCTTTTTTGCTGACCTCAGAGAATGGTGATGGTGAATACTGGGGGGGCAAGGATGGGCACCAAGACTGACCTGAGGAGGTTCACTATAAATGACCCCTTTTAACCTTAAGAATACAAGAACTTCAAAAAATGAAACCTCCCACCTTCCAAAATACCCCGACCTTTAAAATTTAAAAACAACCTTCACCTCATCCCTTCCCCTCACCACCAGTACCCCCTCACCAGCGTCCCTCCCTCACCCCCTTTTCCCTCACCTCACACTAGTCCATCACCCCCACAATCCTTCGCCCCCACCCCTAGTCCGCCACCCCACCCCAGTCCTTCGCCCCCAACTACCCCACCCTACCACCCGTCCATCCCCTCACCCCATCCCCACCCTCCCCCAGTCCCTCCCTCACCCCCAGTCATCCCCCCCCCCACCAAGTCCATCCCCCTCACCACCACCTCACCCCACCACCGTCCCCCTCCCCCCTCACCCCGTCCCTCCCCCCTCACCCCCATCCTCCCCCTCACCCCATCCATCCCCCTCAACCCCCCAGCCATCACCAAAAACCACCAGTCCATCACCCTCACCACCAGTCCATCACCCTCACCACTAGTCCATCACCCTCACCACAGTCCTTCGCCCTCACCACTAGTCCGCCACCCTCACCACTAGTCCATCACCCTCAGCACCAGACCAACACTCTTACCAAAAGCCCATCACCCTCGCTACCCGTCCTTCACCCTCACCACCAGTGCATCACCTTCACCACAAGTCCATCAACCTCGCCATCAATCCATCACCCTCACCACCAGTCCATAACCCTCACTACTAGTCCATCACCCTCACCACCAGTTCAACATCCTCACCACCAGTTCGTCACTCTCACCACCAGTCTATCACCCTCACCACCTGCCCAAACACTCTCACAACCACTCAGCCCACCCTCATCACCATTACATCACCCTCACGACCAGTCCAAAACCCCCTCACCAGCAGTCCTACACAATCACCTTCACTACCAGTCATTCACAATCATCCTCACCACCAGTCCATCACAATTACCCTCACCATCAGACCATCTTCCACACTTCCAGTTCATCACCCACACTTCGCTTCGCTTCGCTTCTAATGACCAGAGCTTTGGTAAGATGGGGAAAGGAAGAAGGATTGGGTAAGGATGGAAATATTGGAAGAGGGTGAGGGGGGGGGGGGAGAGGTAGGATATAAAGGTAAGTGGCCCAACCACTTTGGTGTAATTTAAAAAGTGTATTTGTATTTTATAAGATTATTTTTTAAGAGGTATAATACTAACCCATCAGAGTCACATAAATATAATAGGTATATAAGTACATGACTCTGAATTGGTTGTAATTATACAAGTTGCAATTGCTTTTTTTTTTTTTTTTTTTTTTTTTTTTTTTTTTTTTCGCGATTGCACAACGGATATTTATACGACAGGAAAGGCAATTTTTTTTGGCCGTTTATGAGCTCGTGACAATAGCTTCTTTAAGGGGGGTGTCCCAAAAATAGTCAATAGCAAAAATTTTACATTAGAAAGTTTTTTTAAGATGTCTCCCTAATTGGGGGGGGATGATTTTTTCAGTATACATAGAAGGGTTCTGGTAGTATCCAATCTTCTTCGTCAGGTAAGTTGCTCAAAATCATGGGTCGAGGGTAATCATCTTTATGAATAAAACGACGAACCCTCTGTGGGAGAGTCATTCTTTTAGTCCTGTGAGGAGGAGTATTGATGATATAATCCGTGGTATTTACCACTTGTATAGGATGTTCTCTATCTGGCATGTATAGTTCTTGCATTGTATAAAAATTGTTTCTTTTTTAGGGTGTCAAGGCGTACATTTATGGCAGTAATACTTGTTGTGTGGTAAATCTGCCATTTTAACTCTGTCTCTCCTCCTGGTATTGGTAATAAATCGAAGAGCTCTATTCGGGGCCCTTTGTAACCGTAGCATGTTGGTCTTTGTTGTTAAGGGTTTTTGGGGAACACAAGAGTATTAAAGTATAGGTTTTATTATCATTTTTTCAGATGTTTTTTGCATTTTGGGGGGGCTTGATTAAATCAAAAAGGTTGCTAAGACCGGTTTTGGGCCCTTGTGTTGATTTTTTAGTTACATGAGTTGTTGAGTGGAGCAGCCGGGTCTATTTCTTTTCCCAAGATTTTGTTAGGGTTTTTTTTTAATGGTAAAGGGTTTTGTACCTCTGAGGGAGATCCCCCCTTTATCTTAAAAGGGGTTGATGAAAAAACATCCTATCTGCTAACAAGGACCTTGTCAGGATTAGTCGTAATTCCCCATTTCTTTCCCATTAGATGTTCGAGGGAAGTTAAATATTCATTTTTTCTATGCTCCTCTTTTTATTGTATTTTCCTGTTACGGGAAAGTTGATGGGGACGAAAAGGGGAAAAACATCATTTTGGAAAAACTGTTTTCAAAAATTTGTGTCTTTAAAAAATTTTGGTTGAGGAAGGTAAATTCACATAAATTTTTAAACAGAAGTGGGAAGGGAGACATGAACCTTTGGGACCCCAAAGCCGTCGGTTTTAAAAGGTTCTGTGATTTTGCCTTTAAAAAGGTAAAAAGATTTTTCTTTGATTTAAAAAGAAATTATAAATTGTTGAGAAAAGTCCAGTTATGGTCGGGTTTAGGTCAATAAAGTTTGTTTTTAAAAGGCCATTCATCCCAATAAGTATCAAAAGCTTTATGAACATTTTCTGGTGGCAATTAAGGAAGTTTGCCCTGTTTTTTTAGACTTTCTACTTTTTGCCCAAAAATAAATTTATTCCCTTGTTTGGGTTTTACCTCTATGTGTTCAAAACCCAAAAATTGGGTTTTTAGTAAACAAGTAAATTTTAAAACTCCTTTATTTAATTAAAATCTGTTGGAAATGCCCTTTCTAAAGAACTTTTTCCAGTGACTTCAAGTAAAAAAATATAGGTCTATAGTTCCCAGGTTGGTGGATGTCTTTTTTGGGGGCTTCCCCAAAAAAGATCATTCTAGCAGTTTTTTTTTAAAAACAACGGGGAAAAAAATGTCCTGAGGCCAAGAGGGTTTAAAAGATATTTACCAAGGCCCTTTTTGCAATTTCTAGGTAGGTACTTTTTTTTTGTTTCATTGTTTTTCCCAAGAAAAGGGCCGGGGCCCCTATTTTTTCATTTTTTCCAAATTTAACCTGCCCTTATCTTAGTAATGAAATGGGTTTCTAGTAAGGGGGTTTTTGGGGGTTACCCTTCAAGAGTTAAAGGGTTATCGTTTGGTGGGTTTAGGGGTTTTTGTAGATCATCCGTTTTCATCTTCCATTCATTTACTAATGTTAAGTTTTATTTTTAAAAATTTGGGACAAAGGGTTATTTGTGAGAGAAAATTTTTCCCTTTAATAAACCCATAAAATTTTAGCCTGGTCCGTGGATCTTTCAATTTTTAATTTCAACTTCTTAAATTCATCCTCATCGGGGAAAGGAAAATAAAATTAGGTGGTTAGGAGCCTTGTGCTTTGCCCCTAAAGTTTGTGGGAAATCTTACCCCCAAAAATTTTGCGGTTAGTTTTTTATTGTTTGCTTAAAAGAACTAAAAAAATTTCCATTTTGTCTGTTTTTTGTTTGACTAATCTTTTAAATTTAAATTCGTCCCTTTAAATCGGGGGGCAGGGGTTACCCGGCTGGTGGTTGTCGCTTTTGAAGATGCCTTCGACATTCGCTTGAAAAATTTCTTAAAAGTGTCTCAAAATTTTTTCTTAGAGGTTTATATTTTTGGGTTTTTATCTTCTTTGGAAGCAAATTTGGAAATTTGCTTGGTAGCTTCAATTATTCGATTGTGCGGGGACCTAAATTGGGATCATCAATTCCCAACGGGGAAGGTTATTTTTTTCCCCAAAAGGACACAATTTCATTTAAACCCAGATATGCCCTGAAGGGGTCAAACCCTAGGGTTTTTTAAGATTGGGGGTTTAGGAGTTTTTTTAAAGGGGAAAAGGGTTTTTAGTTGATTATAACAGGGATATGGTCAGGGTCCTACATTTCCCCCAGGAGATATACGGGGAGTTTTAAAGATGGTCACAGTCTTGTTTGTCAGTTTCAATATTGGTGTTTTTCCCGGATGGGAAAAGGGCCAAAAGTAAAGATTTTAAGAAAAAGGGCCCCCTTTAAAAAGACAATTTTAGCTGTTTATGTTTTTAAAAGGGGTTGTTTTCCCCTTTTTAAATCACCCAAATGGAATTTCCGCTCCCCAGTTTTAAAAAGGGAGGGCGGGTGATGAGCATTTAAAAAACTCCGTAGAATTGTTGGTTTTTTCTGCTTAATTTTCCTATGTAGAGGGATTGACTTATATATGGGCCCGTTCGGAGGGAAAAAAATCCCGTTCCTATTACTAGTTGTCCATGCGGGCGTTGTTAGTTTATTGCAAAAATTTGTTTTTTTTTTTTTTTTCCCTTTTACTTGGAATATTTTTAAAAATTTCCTAAATTTTTAAACCCAAGGGTGGCTACACCCCCCTAAACGGGCCCTCGATTTCTCAAGTACAGTATCCCAAGTAATTTAAAATGTTGATCAACTCTTGAGCTGTCTCGTTCAAAAAATATAACATCGGGGGTTATAGTTTGTAGTTCAACCTCCCAAAAAGGTTTTTGGTTATTAAAGAAATTTTTTTGAACATTAAGTTGGGGAAGATTGTAATCCCCATTATTTCTTTTTTCGTCGTACACTGCGTTTGAACGCCCCACAAAGTAATGTCATGTGTTTTATCTACACTATTTTGCTGGCTCGTCAAAAGGGGGAAGAGGGGAACTTTTGCGTGGATGCTTTTTGTAAATTAAAAAAAAGCCTTTATTTCATAGAGGGCGTAATATTAACAGACTCAAATTTGAATCGTTAGAGTTTGTTAGAAACCGGGTTTGAGTCGTTTGAGTCATTCATAAAAAATGAGGATGCTAAATTTTCGGGGTTTTAGGAAGGGAGAGGGGTCGTGGGGAAATTTTAAAGGGGGAGAAATGTGAGGCTCCGGGAAAAATGATATTTTGATAGGCAAAGGGGAGTTTCCTTGGGAAAAGTTCCTGTACAAAAAGGATCAGCTACCAAAAGCGGGGAGAGTAGGCACCACTTTCTGGGGCATTGTTTTTGTTTAGGTGTTGACTTTTCGGGTTTTTAAGGAGTTTACAACCTGGGTTTGCGAGGAGGGGCGATCCCCGGGCCCGGGTGACTTTTTGGGTTTTTTAATTTTTTTGTGTAGGATGGGACAACTTCTTGTTATGGAAAAAGGCGGGGTTTATAATGGCCTTCACATTTTTCGGGATAAAGAAAGGGGGTGATCCCAAATTTGCCATTAACAGATCATTTTTTTTAAAAAACGAGGCAGAGTTTTAATTTCCCCCACCCGTGTGTCTTTGGGCCCCCCAAATACATTAGTTGTGTCTCGTTTTTTATCCCGTCTGGGGATTTCCTGAGGGCCTGGATGCGGGGCCCGAACTTTTTGTTGTGGCTGTTGGGAAGTTGGGGTTTAGATGGTGCGTCCAAAAAGGGGCGCAGGGAAATTTCCAAAAAATTGGGGTCCATTGGATCCCACTGACCCGGCAGGCTTTGGGAAGGGAAGTTTGGGGGCATGGTTGGCGGTGCCTGGGGAGGGTTTTTCTTAAAAAGGGATATTTTTTGGCATCAAAAAATTTTCTGATTTCCCTTTTTTTTTTCAGGACAAAAAAGCAGAACAGCATGATGTTTTCCATTACAGAGGCACCCTTTAGGTGAATTTTTTTTGGTACAATTTACGTAGGAATTTTTGGCCAGAGCAAATCTTTTTAAAATTTTCCCTTGTTTTATGCATTTGTTGTTGTTATTACCCGGCCCTAACACTTGAAAAAATTTGTGTTCCCCACTGACAAAAAAGTTCCAGAGGGAAATTTTTGGGCAAAATGTGAAATTTGGTTTCTGAAAAAATTTTTAAAGCCCTTTGACAACAAGTTTGGCCCCCCCCCCCCCTCAGGTGTCTCGAGTATTAATTTTTTTTAAAATTTCCCTTTTTGCGTTGTGATTGAGAATTTTTGGCTTCTACGCCAAAATAAGGCAGGAAATTTTCGGCATTAATGTTACAACCCAATTTTATTAACAGGGGCGTGTTTCATTTAAAAATGTTTTATTCTGGCCACAAAAACAGGGCCCCCTGGCTTGATAGCCTTTTCAGGTGCCCAAATGGGATAACACCAGAAGTCTTTAGTTTATCCGAATCATTTCCCTTTTGGAGTTGAAGTAACTTTTCTTCCGAAGAAGGGGGGAGAAGTAAATGCTCCAGGGGTGGGTTTGGGAAAAAAACCCCACTTTCTAGTTTATCACTTTTTACCAACCCCTTTTCCTTTTACCCCTGATTAAACCCGGGCCCCTCACCCTCAGCCCCCAGTCTTTCACCCTTTTTCCACCAGTAAATTTTAATTTTCCCAAAAACAGTCCATCAACCTTTCCCCCATCAATCCATCACCCTCACAAAACCCGTCCAAAAACCCTCAAAAACCCCGTCCATCACCCTCATCACCAGCTCATCACCCTCCCCCAACCTTTTAAACCCATCACCCCCAGTTAAAACCCTCAAACCCCCACTTTCCCCTTTCCCCACAATTTATAAACCTCACCACCCCGTCCAAACCCCCCTCACCCAAAAATGCTCAACCCCACCCCCCAAAATTTTTCCCTTTTACCGTGAGGGCCTCACCCTCCTTTCCACCAGTTCATCACCCTCATCACCAGTCCATCACCCTTAAAACCATTAAATAACCCTCACCACCAGTCTGTCACCATCACTCTCACAACCAGTCCATCACCCTCACCACAAGTCCATCACCCTCTCCACCAGTCCATAACCCTCGCCACCAGTCCATCACCCTCACCACCAGTAAATAACCGTCGCCACCAGTCTGTAACCATCACTCTCACAACCAATCCATCAGCCTCTCCACAAATACATAACCCTCGCCACCAGTCCATTAACCTTACCACCAGTGCATCACCATCAAACTCACCTCCACTCCATCACCCTCACCACCGATCCACCACCCACACCACCAGTCCATGACACTCACCACGAGTCGGCCTTCACCACCTGTTAACACAGCCACCACCAGTCCAACACCCTCACCCCCTGTCCATCACCCTCACCACCAATCCGTCACACTCACTACCAGGCTAACACCCTCACCACCAGTAATTCACCCTCCCAGTCAGTCCTTCACTCTGACCACCAATCCATCACTCTCTTCACCAATATATCACCCTCACCACCAGTCCATCACCCTCACTGCGAGTCCATCGCCCTTATCTCCAGTGCAACACTCTTATCACCAGTTTATCACCCTCACCACCAGTCAGTCACCCTTACCAACACTCCATCACCCTCACAACCATTCCAACACTCTCACCAGCAGTCCATCAGCATCACCACCAGTTTAATCATCCTCACCACAAGTCCATCACAATCACACTCACCACCAGTCCATCACAATCACTCTCACCACCAGTCCATCTTTCACACTTCCAATTCATCGCCCACACCACTAGTTCATCACTCTCACCACCAATCCATTACCCTCGCCTCCAGTGTGTCACCTTCATCTTTTCATCCTTCACCTTTTCCACCAGTCCTTCACTCTCACCAACAGTCTATCAACCACACCACCACTTCATCACCCTCACCAAAATTCCATCACCCTCATCACCTTTCCATCACCCTCACCACCAGTCCATAACCCTCACAACCAGGCCATCACCCTCACCACCAGTCCACCCTCACCACCAGTTCATCGCCCTCACCACCAGTCCATCTTCACCACCAGTTCATCACCCTCACAACAGTTCGTCACCCTCACCACCAGTCAGTCACCCTCATGACCAATCCATCACCCTCACCAAAAGTCCATAACCCTCACCCCCAGGCCATCACCCTCACCACCAGTCCACCTTTCACACTTCCAGCTCATCACCCACACCACTAGTTCATCACTCTCAACCACCCTCACCCCTAGTCCTTCACACCCACCACATGCCCATAACTTTCACTACAAACCCATAACCCTCATCACTAGTACATCACCCTCACCTACACTTCGTCACCCTCACCACCAGTCCACCCTCACCACCAGTTCATCACCCTCACTACCAGTCCACCCTCACCACCAGTTCACCACCCTCACCACCAGTTCGTCACCCAAACCGCCAGTCCATAACCATCACCCCGTAGCCCATCACCCATAACACCAGTAAATCACAATCACCATCACCACTAGTCCATCACAATCACCCTCACCACCAGTCCATCACAATCACCCTCACCACCGGTTCATCACCCGCACCTCTAGTTCATCACGCTCACCACAAGTCCTTCACCCTCGCCAACAGTCCGTCACCCTCGCCACCTTCTTCTTCTTCTTCTTCTTATGACCAGAGCTTTGGTAAGATGGGTAAGGATGGAAATATTGGAAAAGGGTGGGAGGGAGGGAGGTAGGATATAAAAGGAAAGTGGCCCAACATTTTGGGTGAAATTTTAAAAAAGATTGTAAAAATCAAAGATATTTTTTAGAAGTATAATACAAAACCCATCAGAGCACATATTAAACAGATATATAAGTCGATCTGAATTGGTAGTAATTATACGTTGCAATTTTTTTTTTTTTTTTTTTTTTTTTTTTTTTTTCGATTGCACAACGGATTTTATGCGACAATGAAGGCAATATTTTTACCCGTTTAAATTTTTCTGACAATGGCTTTTATAGGGGTTTTCCAGAGGGTTTAATAGCAAATTTTTAATTAGTTGTTTTTAAGATTTTACCTAAGGGGGGGCGTGATTTTCTAGGAAAATAGAAGGGTTTGGGGGTCCCCAAATCTTTCATCGGGGAGGTTGCTCAATATCAGGGGTCGTGGTAATATTTTATAAATAAAACGACAAACCCCTCTGTGGGGGGGTCATTCTTTGATCCTTGAGGAGGAGTATTGATGATATAACCCGTGGTATTTACCACTTGTTGGTTTCTCTATCGGGGCATGTTAGTTCTTGCATTGTTAAAGTTGTTTCTTTTTTAGGGTTTTCAAGGCGTACTTTTTTGGCAGTAATATTTTGTTGTATGGTAAATCTGCCTTTTAATCTGTCTCTCTGGTATCGGTAAAAAAGCGAAGGCTCTATTCTGGCCCTTTGTAACGTAGCTTTTGGGTTTTTGTTTTTAAAAGAATTGGGACACAAGGGTATTGAGTATTGGTCTTATTATCATTTTATACGTGTTTTTTTTACATTTTTGGGGGGCTGATTGAATCGAAAGATTTGCAAAACCGGCTTTGGCGTTTTGATTTTTTATTAAGAGATGTTGGGGAGCACCCGTTTTTTCATACCCCAAGATTTGTTAGGGTTTCTAATGGTACAGGTTTTTCCTCTGAGGGAAAATACCCCTTTTTTTTAATGGTTGATGAAAAAATCCCTATGGCTAAAAAGGGACCTTTCAGGTTAGTCGTAATTTCCATTTCTTTTCCCCAATTGAGTTTAGAATTTCAATATTATTTTTTTATGACTTTTCCATCTTTTTTTTCCCTGTTACGGGGTTTGAGAGACATGAATAACTCATTGCAAATGTGTCACAATTGTATCTTTAAAATTTGGGGTGGGGAAGGTCATTCACATAAATGTTGAACAGAATTGGATTAGTCAAGAATTGTGGGACAAAAAAGTGTTGGTAAAAATGGCTCTGTGACTTGCATGAAAGGTGGGAATGATTTTTCGTTGGGTTAAGAAATTTATATTAATTTTGGAAAAAAGCCCAGTTTGGCTGGTAGGTAAATGAGTTTGTATATAATTATCATCCTAACTTCAAACTTTATGAAATTCTGGGGGGAAATTAAGGAAAGATTGCCCTGATTTTTTGACTTGCTACAGTATCAATTTTAAACATTTATTGCATGATTGGTACCTCTAGTGTTCTAAAGAAATTGTTTTTAGTAAAAAGTAAATTAAACTCATATAGTGTTCATCTGTGGAAAATTTTCTCAAGAATTTTCAGTGACTTAAAGTAAAGAATGGTTTATTTCCCCGGGTTTGGGTGGATGTCTTTTTTGGGGCTTACCTCACCCTCCCACCTGTCCATCACCCCCACCCCCAATCCTAATCCCACCAAGTCACCTTCCCACAAATTATCCCATCCAAAAAGTCCATCACCCTACCCCCCAGTTCACACCCCCGCCACCCGTCCACTTCCACCAGGGCATCCCCCCACACCCGGGCGTCACCTCAGATGGAAATTCTAGAAAATGGGAGGCATAGGAGGGTTGGAAAAAAGAGACTTATAGTAGGTACACTTCGTCTGGGGAGACAAGGTTCTTGCGTGATGTATTATCCCCCAAAAAACTGCAGGAGGCCCAAAAGAGGAATTTGAAGAAGGGAGCAGAGCAATGGTGGGCCATGGCTAAGGTGGCACGAAGAGCTCCCGAGCAGGCAAAGTTTTGGGTTTTGGGCGATTTCACCCCAGGGAGATTGATTTGGGAAAAAACCGGGGCCAACGGGGGTCCCGAAACTGGAGAACCAAGACGTGTGTGGTACAGGGAAAACTCATGTACCAAATGACAAGGACCCCAGAGAGTGAGAGGGGAGGGCGAACCAGCAAGATGGATTGTGTTCACCGGGAGCTAGTGAATACGCGGTTCTGTGCTTTAATACATATAGGATACAAAATGGAGAGGGTAACAGGAGTTGAATGGGAAAAGCCAAAATATAAAAAAAAAAGGGCTTATGGTTTGGGAACTTCCTGGGGAATCGGAGACGAGGCGGGAAAAAGTCAGTAAACGAAATGATGGAATACGTAACAAAAAAATGCAAAGGGGGGCAGAGGAAAGATTTGATCCCTGGGCACAGAAAAAAAAAGAAGACCAGAAAGAGCCCCCGGCCTACCCCACGGTTTTAAAGGGGACAAAAACTAAGTGCAATAAAAAAAAGGAAAAAGTACGAAGGATAGAACACTGAAAATAGGGGATTGTCGCAGAGCCCGGAACGAGAAGCACAGGTAAGGAGATAGCCCAGCGACAGTATGAAAATAAAATAGACGAAGTCAAGTCTGACCCGGAATCTGTTGTATTGCCACATGAGGGGAGGAGACAACAGTCAAAGACCAGTGATCCGGTGGGACAGAAGGTGGGGGAATACAGGAAAACGATCAAGGGTATGTTGAAAAGCAAAATAGGAAGATTTAAGGAAGTATTTACAGTAGTGACAGGAAGGGCTATGGGAAACAGCACAGAGGGAAACATCAACAGGGGAAATTTACAAAAGTGTTGGATGAACTACGAAAGCAACGGAGGTGGGGAGGTGCGAAGGATAGCAAGTGATCTTGATACTCTAAAAGGCGATAGAACCCGGGACAACATCTTCCTGTGGGTCCTTGTGAAAGAGAAGAGACGATCTGTGCGTGCACTGACCACAATCTTCATACTTCCTTGAAACTGGGCAATAACTGTGATATGGAAGGACGGAAATGTAGTCCCTGTTTTTACGAATGGAGGCAGAAACGACGGCACTAAATACAGACCATGTGTTCTCTGACGTGTAAAGTATGCGAAGTCATGGTGAGATTATTCAGGAGGAGTGTGTAGAGCACTGGAACGTAACAAGAATATAAATGACAACCAGCATGGATTTCATGGAAGCAAATCCTGCGTCACAAACCTTCTGGGTAGTTTTATGACTAGGTAAACAGAAGTAAGACCCGAGTGAGAGGGGTGGGTAGGTTTGCATTTGCCTGGACTGCAGGAAGGACTTCGGAACAGTTCATCACAAGAGATTAGTGCAGAAGCTGGAGAATCCAGGCGTGTGTAACCAGGGATGGCACTGAAATGGATCAGAGAATACTTTGACAAAGAGGCAACAACGAGTCATGGTTCGTGAAGAGGTATCAAAACAGTAGGCGCCTGTGACGAGCGGGGGTCTCCACAGGGGTCAGGTTCTAGGAACATGTGATATTTTTGATTTATATGAATGGCATGATGGAAGGGTTAGACTCAGAAGTGTCCCTATTCGCATATGATGTGAAGTTGATGAGAAGAATTAAATCGGATGAGGATCAGGCAGGGACTACACGAGACCTGGACAGAATGGGACATGTCCGTCCAGGAAAGTGGCTTCTGAATTCAACCTTGCACAAAATGAGTCATAGATGGGGGAAGGGGCAAAGAAGACCGCAGGAAGAGTATAGGCTCGGTAGAGAAAAAGACTGGAACCTCTCTCAAGGAGAAAGTCTTGGGCGTGACCTAAACAACGAGCACGTCTCCGGAAGGCACTTATCAACCAGATAAATGCTGCAGCATAGGGGCGCTGGCAACATGCGAATAGCGTTCCGATACACTTAATTAAGGATCGTTCAAGACACTGTACACTGTGTTCGTCAGCCCATACTGAGTATGCCCGCCCTGTTGGAACCCACACTCGTCCAAGCTCGTCAATAAATTTAGAAGAAAGTACAAAAGTTTGCAACAAGGCTAGTTCTAAGCTTCAGGGGAGGGGAATGTCTACGATGAGGAGGTTGAGGGAAATCGGAATACGACGATGGAGGACAGGAAGGGTGGGGGAGAGACTTGATATCGACATGCAAGATACTGCGTGGAATAGATAAGGTGGACAGTGACTGGGTGTTCCAGCAGAGGGGGACACAAAACAATGGGTCACAATTGGAAGCTGAAGTTTCAGAGACTTCACAGGGGGATGTTTGGAAGTATTTCTTCAGTCACTAGAGTCGTCAGGGAGTGGAATAGCCTAGAAAAGTGACGTTAGCTGGGGCAGGAAACCATACATAGATTTAAGACGAGGTATGAGAAGCTCAGGAAAACTGAGATAGGTCCTTGTAGCGATCAGTTGAAGAGGTGGGCAGGAGCTTGAAGTCACGACCCTCTGTACCAACAATTAGGTGAGCACACCACACACCACACACACAGATAAGGAGGGAGGCCCCTCGATAGTACGAAAAAAAGAATAGCGTCGGGGAAAGTCAAATCCTACCGAAACTGCTGTTATAGCCACATTTGGAGAAGGACAACAGTCAAAGATCAGGTAATCAGGTGAGTATAGGTGGGGGAGCTCACAATGAAACGATCAAGAGGTAAGTGGGGAGCTCCAAACACGTGATATAGGAAGTATTTACAGTAAAACCAGAAGGACTCTGGGAAAAGACATAAACCATGGAAGGACACCAAGAAGGGTTATACTAACAAAGTGTGGATGAAATACACACAATGAGGAGGTGAATGAAGCTGCCTAAGTAGCCTTGATACCTCAAAGTCGGTGGGGCATAGTACCATCTCTACGTGGGTCTTTAGAGAGGGAGCAGAGAGCTGTTGCCCTTAACCACCAATTTTCAAACATTCCCTTGAAAACTGGACAACTGTTGAGTATGGAAGACGGACTAATAAAGTCCCCATGTTTTAGAAGAAGAACGGGATAAGAGCTAGGTAAACTATAGACCAGTGTTCACTGACGTGTATAGTATTGCAAAGTCATGGAGATTATCGGGGAGCGGAAAGTATTGGAGCACCTGGGAACGGAACGAGTTTATAAACGAAAACCAGCTCTGATTAATGGAAGGCAAATACTGTGTCACAAAACATTCTGGAGTTTCATGAAAAGTAACTAGTAATGTAGACACGAGGAGAGAGGGCTGGGTTGTTACATTTTCTTGGGCTGCAAGAAGGCTTCGACAGTTCTCACAAGAGATTAGTGCAGAAGCTGTTGGATCAGGCACGTGTTACAGGAAGGGAACTGCAAATGGATCAGAGATACTGACTGGGAGGCAAACAAGAGTCATGGGACGTGATAAGGTATCACAGAGGGTGCCTGTGACGAGCGGGGTCCCACAGGTGGTCAGTCCTTGGAGCAGTTGCTATTTCTGGTATCAGTGAAGGACTTACGGAAGGTCCATGTTCGCATGATGATGTGAAGTTGATAAGGGATTTAATCGGATGAGAATAAGTAGGACTTCAAAGAGACCTGGGAAGGTTGGACACGTGGTCCAGCAACTAGGGTCTCGAATGTAACCCCGCCAAATGCAACAGTCATGAAGATCAGGGGAAGGGCAAAGAAGAGACCGCAGTCAGCGTTTTCAGGCTAGGTGGCCAAAAACTGGAACCCTCGTTCAAGGAGGAAATGATCTTGGGCGTGAGTATAAACACCGAGCACGTCTCCGCGAAGCACACTTCAACCAGGTACATCTGCTGCAGCATATGGGCGCCCTGGAAACCTGAGAATAACATTCCGATACCTCAGTCAGGCCCCATACTGGCGTATTCTGCACTCGTTTGACCTAATACTGGTCATGCACGTCAAGAAATTAGAGTATGTGGCAAAGGTTTACAAACTAGGGAATTCGGGCCTGACCTCACGGAGGACAGGTGGTTTAGGGGAGATCTGATATCGACATACAAAATACTGCGTGGATTGATAAGGCGGGTGGACAGGACAGGGAATGTTACAGAGAGGGGTCCCATTAATAGGGGTCTCAATTGGAAGTTGAAGACGCGAAATGAATCAAAGGGATGTTAGGAAGTATTTCTTCAGTCACAGAGAGTTGTCAACGAAATGGTATAGTGAGGTATTGGATCAGGAACCATACAAAAGTCTTTAAGAACGATGTTGATGATAAAGTTCATGGATCATGTGAAGAGGAGCATAGTTAGCGATCAGTGAAGAGGCGGGGCAGGTGCTGAGTTCTCGACCCTGCAACCACAATTCATTGAGTACACACACAAACCAAAACCCTCGCACACCCAGCCAACTACCCCGCCACTTACCCACCTGGGAAAGTGAGGGAATTCATCTGAGAGGACACAGTTGGACTTCTGGACTCTCGGAACTACGAAAGTACCAAAACAACGGGCAGTGGGATGTGTGGAAGGCGTTGGACATCCGGGGCGGCCACGGATGGAGACCTGGAAGCTTAAAGCACACCTGAATATGACCACACTGATATGACCACACCTTACTATGACTACCTAACTATAACACACATCACTAAGACCAAATCTCACTACGACCCACCACCTCACTATGACCACACCTCACTTCAACAACATCCTCACTACGACCAACACATCACTGTATTATGGACTCACTCCTGGGAATGCAACTGGGGGCCACTGAAAGAATCTGTAGCACGGAAACATAAGGAAAGCACCAAAACAACTGTAAGTGTTGACACATCCGTGAACCCACGGATGGTGACTGGAAAAACATGAACCACATCTACCTATGAACCACATCTAACTATTGACCAGACCTCACTATGACTATGACATCACCTAAACTATGACCTCAATTATGGACTTATGACACAACTCACTTTACTTAGGCTTTTATCAAGTTGTTGACAATGTAAAAAATAAAATAATGAAATAAACTGCTTGTTTAAGAAACTCTTTTTTTATGGTTTATAATTCGCTCCAAAAAAAATTATCTGTCTGTAAACAAAAAGAGAAAAATATAAAAAACTAATTTTCTATATATAAAACAC
Source organism: Cherax quadricarinatus (assembly GCF_026875155.1). Classification (NCBI taxonomy): domain Eukaryota; kingdom Metazoa; phylum Arthropoda; class Malacostraca; order Decapoda; family Parastacidae; genus Cherax; species Cherax quadricarinatus. The sequence goes on along the minus strand of NC_069423.1, from coordinate 51,230,154 downwards.
ACATGTTGTTTGTACATAAATACTTATTCGGGGTCGACGGTCGAACATTTGATAAACAAACAAGGATAATCACATACGGTAAACAAAGACGGATAAACACTCTCATAACGCAACAGAATTTCATCATCGATTCTTTGAAAGGAGTCGATTTCTTGTCTTTGTTTTTGATCTTGTTAATAAGAAAAAGTTTGCTGACACATGTATGTGGTTGAAAAAACCCGCAACAATATATTTCTTTCTTTCATATGAAAGGCTTAACTTTCAATATCTTAAACGTTTATCATGAGATCTATCAGTCTCCATTTTTAAGTATAAAAAGGCTGAATGCTTCGATTTTTTTTATTTTTTGCTTCTGAGTGATGGCAGGAGTTGGTAACCTTTCTCTGTACGTCTCAGTTTTACTTTGTCTTTTACGATAACTTTGGAGACCAAAACTGGATGTTCATATTCAAGATGAGGAATCACATCGAGCCATTATGGAGAGTCAATATGTTTTCTTTCTGTTGTAGTTTCAAACATAGTGTTGTGTTACTTTTCTGCTCATAGACTGTCATTGCTTGGTCAGAGTATATCTTGACAAAAAGAAAATCTCCCTAGTCATTGAGTAAAAATTGGTTAAAGTGGTCATAAACACTCGGAATGAATAAAAACAACCAGAGTGGGAAATGTTTATAATATCGATGACGATGGACATGATTAATATCATTTATTATATTTGGTATCGTGAAGGTGTACCTGACATGTGGTTGGTTTTCGTGAAGGTGTACTGACAGTGGTTGGGATCGTGTAGGTGTACCTGACAGTGGTTGGTTATCGTGAAGGTGTACCTGTCAGTGGTTGGTATCGTGAAAGGTTGTACCTGACAGTGGTTTGGTATCGTGAGGTTGTACCGGTCCGGTGGTTGGTTCGTTGAAGGTGTACCTGACAGTGGTTGGTATCGTGAAGGTGTACTGGTCAGTGGTTGGTATCGTGAAGGTGTACCTGACAGTGCGTTGTCTGTGTCGATCCATTTTTCTTCCTAGGAAGATTTTAGTATTAATCTGTGGAACACATCATCAATTAGCTTCAATTTTCAGTCTTGTTGTGAGTAAGGTTTTGAGGCAAAGTATTGTTGCATGAGGTAACACACTGCAAGCATTGTAATGCAGGTACACACTGCAAGTATTAGTCATGCAGGTACCCATGCAAGTATCAGTACATGGCTGAGTACACACTGCAAGTATTGTTTTACATGCAGGTACACAATGGGTTAATTTTGTAAAGTCAATTCCCAGTTATGATCTCTATATTGACAACCTGAGAAAGCTTCTAACAAAAAAAACAAGAAATACAATACAGTGACTGGACACGATACACAAAATAACCCGGCTCATAGAAGAGAGGAGCTACGGACGACGTTTCTGTCCGACTTGGACATTTACAATGTCACTCTAAGTGAAGTAGAGCAGGACGGGATTATAGACAGGAAGGGTATGTGGTGGTTAAGTAGTAGTGTAGCTAGTGGTGGTAGTTGTAGTTAGTAGTAGTAGTAATGGTAGTAGTGGTAGAAGTGGTAGTAGTTAATGGCGGAGATGGAAGGAAGAAATAATGGGGAAGTAAGTAGGAGGAGGAGCCAGAAAAGGGGAGCACTGCCTAAGGTGCTAGGGGCCACAGCGGGAGGGCATGAAACGACCGAAAAACGTCGTGCGTAAGCTCCTTCTTCTATTGTGCGGGTTTGGTTTATTGTGTGTATTTGAGAAAGCTTCTTCCGGACGGGTCTTTTAAACTTTCGTTATGCTTATCTGATTGGTTTCGATATTATGAGGATTGATAGTCTTAAAGTTTAGCCTACGTGGTACATAATTTGCCAGTATTACGCAAAGTTAGGAAACATTGGATCCAATGAGACCTTCCTGCTTGTAATCTAAGGTCGTCTCTTTTGATCACTTCAAATTCATAGAGCTGATTGTTTTCTCGATGGAAAGTTTACATCTTGTTATTGATCATAATGGTAATAAGATTGTGTTAATGATATCCAAGTCAACAATGTGAGAATGTTTCTGTGATCTCCTTCACAACTTTAACACTTGATGCTGCTGATGAGGAAGGGGGGTGATTCCTGCACTAACTGACTGTTATAACTGTTAAAATTGAAAAAAAAAATGTTAATGTAGTGGAAATTATATCTGGAGAGAAACGCCTCTTATTGTCAGCTTCAATTTTTTTAATGCATGCACCAGATAACCTGCACATAGATAAAGAGGAGCTGACGACGGCACGTTTCGGTCCTATTTGTGTATTGTTCCCAGTCAAGGTATTGTGCACTTTTTTGTGCAATGTTAGTACAAGTGTTATGTTCCCTGGAAGTTCAATTATTTTCTTTGTGACACTGAATTTTTCTTTTATGACCAATGTGAATGTCTTCTCTTATTGTCTTCCAACTTTATCTTGGTGTATCTTAAAGTAGAGTCTTCGGATCAGCTGGACTTTGAGTCTGGTCAGCTGGGATTTGAATCTGGTCAGCTGGACTTTGAGTCTGGTCAGATGGACTTTGGGCTTTTTACCTACGAACTTGTCAATTTAACAATGTGGGTAATATAATTACATGGGTAATATAATTAGATCTGCTGGAGAATGGCTCTTCTAGTCAGTTACAAACTTTCGACATAAATTTACGACATAAATTTGCGAATTTTGTAAAAAAAAGTTGTTTGGGTTATCATAGTCTTCTGAACAACTAACAAAGTAAACCTTCACCACCTGTTTTTTTTTTTTAGGGCGTTTAACAGATACTAATTTTTTTTTTCTAAAACCTTAAACAAATAATAAATATTAAACCGAATTTAATAGTATTAGAGCCATGGATTACTGTGTCCTTTAAAAGGAGGACAATTTGAGTCTCATCAAAATCCCATTACTGGTGTTCTCGATATAAACAGGAGAAGAACCTCCTTGAGAGTTAGTTATTAAAACACTCTGAACACTGGTATGAGAGAGTTGTGACTCGTGATAAACTTAGTGTAACACTGGAAATAGCGTTCCGTTTGATGCCTCTGCTGCCCCTCATCAGCTACCCCTCTTCCTTGCATTTAAACTCAGCCGTTCGCCTCTATCAACGTGTAGTGTAGAGGCGTGTTTTGCTGCTCCGCTGGTACTCGAATATCTGATTTCCCGAACAGCTAGTCGCCTCTGCCTACCGGGAGAAATACGGAACGAATCTCCCATCCTGCGTGAGTTGGTGATCCGACCTGACTGAGGCCAGCCAGATGAATCCGACTGTGCCACTTTTTACAAAATGTGTTATATCTCTAACTGAGGAAGATGTACCTGTTATTCTTCTATGTACTGAGTGTTTCTGGGAGGAATGCTGCATATTTGGAACAAAAAAAGAGTGGTTAAGAACGATTTAGGAGCATTGCAGTTTCCTGGTAACTCCTTTGGAGACGGCTTTTTTAAATGAAACATGCCAGAGGTTCATCTATAAACTTTGTAAGTTTGTGCTGATTTGTTTGTCCACAGAGTGAAAATTTGTCTGTCATTCCAAGACACTTGTGCTAGCTGTGTTAAGTGCTGGGGTTTGGAAAAAATTAACGAGTAGTGCAGTGTTGGTAACTCTCGAGATGACTGTGGCCCGTTGATGACCTTGAAAATATACTGGGGACCGGCAGACCACTACACCTATATTGCCTGTGTCTATCGGGGTAATATCCCTTCCTTGTCCCTTCTATTCACCGGTATCCAAAAAACCCATCGCCATGTGAAACTCCTGTCACTATGATAATTGTGGTGTTGACTGAGAGGGGTAAAGGGGAGATTTGAAAATTTTATAAACGGGGCTCGGAAAAGGAATGAGGCTTCAGAGTGTGGGGAAAAGTAAATAATAGGAGTACGGGGGAGTATAAGTAAAAATAGTTTCATTCCCGGCTATTTTTAAGGTAGGGAAGCAAGCCCCGGCTTTTCCCCGTTTTTTTTTTCCCCCCCCCCAAAAGGTTTTTATTTTGACTGCCGGCTGCTTGTTAAGGTAGGGCAGTCGGCCCCCGCTATCCCTTCCCCCCCCTTTTTCTCCCCCCCCCGAAGGGTGACGTGTGGGGCCCGGTCCAAACAAAATCACTAGACTCACAGCTCCCAGCATATTTTAAAGTACTGCCGCCTTGTTTCAGTAATTTTTTGATTGAAAGCCCCTTTTGCCCAAATAAAAACTTATCCTTTCAGTCTGCTCTAAGTTGACTGTTTAATAATCACCACTTTTTTTTTGGTATTGTACTTTCATGGAAGTGATTTCTTAAGCAGGGGGTAACCTTCTTCTTTAGTTGGAGACGAGGGGTCACCTCCCTCACGGTAAAAACGAGGGAGATGGACTAACGCCCCTGGGGACTTCCCCTTTTGGATTTAATTACCTGTCACCTTATGAAATTGCGGATAACCCCTCATCATTACAGGGGTAAAGAACAAAGCTTTCCTGTCATCGGGATGAATACCACGGCTATACTGTAAGAACGAACCGGGGGTTGTAACCACACCTGCGACCCTCCCCCCCCCATCATCGCAACACTACGATTTCAAAAAAAACACAGCCCTCACCAACACCAACACCCAAGTTTATATTAGTGTTTTTAAATTTAGTTACATTTATTTTTTTTTATTTTTCATTTTTTTTTAATTAGGTTTTAAAAATTTTTTTTAAATGTTTTTATTTTATATTTTCAATAATAAAGTTTTATGTTTGCTGTTTTTTTTTTCTTTTTCTATTTATTAATTTTCCTGAGGAGGAGCCAGCCTTGGTAATACTGTCTGAAGTTATTACTGGCTGAGTAACCTTCACAAGTGGCGACCTGCCAGGAACAACTCTACTGAATCAAGATCAATTCCATCTTCGAATCTACCATTGGAAACTTTCAACGCCGCAAATGCCACAGAACGGTTACCACCACCCTTGATAATCATTCTCTATGGTAGACTACAGTACAGGTATTAAAAGATTTGGTGAATGTATGGTCGCATTTATTGTAAAGTCAAGTCAAGGCAGAGATAACACTAGTTAATTCTGCCATCTATTTTCGTGTTACTTGAAACACTTTGGAGTTACACCAGGGACTCCGAGATTTTCAGTGACAATTTGTTTCATTGAGCTCTTTATTATATCAATGGAACTGTCATAGACACTCTTGATTTGTGGTGAGAAAGATTGAGATGGTCTAGTGACCCCATTCTACTTACTGTTTGCTCGGAGCCGGCATAGAACCCTTCGTTTTAATTAAAACCAAAATTGTTTTATTGAAGCAGGATCGAGCCCTCTGTTTATTTTACAGTTTGAGCGGAGCAGGAATTGAACCCCCGTTTTCTTTAGATACCCGTTTTCATTTTCCCATGAGAGTTTAAGTTATTCTGTGCAAGCATGGAAGGAATACCATTATTTGGATGAACCTGGAAGTAAGTTAGGAAATAACAGGGAAAATTTAGAACTTTCATTAGTGCTAAAGATCCAGGAAATACTTGAAGAGAGATAATTGAGAGAGTAGGAGACAGAAAGTGAAAGAGAAGAAGAAAAGGAGAGAGAGAGAATTGAAAGAGCGAGAAGAAGATAAGAAGAATCGAAAAGAGAGAGAAAAAGGAGAAAGAAGACCTTGAAAGAAGGAGAAAAAGGAGAGAGAGAAGAATTGAGAGAGAAAATCCAAGAAAACATTATAAAGAGGAAAGAGAAACAAAAGGAGCGTGATAGACTTGATCGTGAAGAAAAGCTAGAGAACGTGAGTAACAGGCTAAAATACCGTGAGGAAACAGGCTAAAATACGTGAGGACAGGCAAAATAAAACTTGAGAAAGAGCAAAGGATAGAGAAAGTTGAGAAAAAGCCTAGAGAATTTGAGTCAATAGAGAGAGAAAAGGATCGCGAGCTCGAAAAGCTCGCCTTGAATTAGAGAATAAAAAAGTTAACTCTTACACAACAACAATTAGAGAAGGAGTAACTGAACATCATGCAGCTAGTGCACATATTCCAACACTAATTTTATCCTCCTTCACAGAGGTTGAAGACATAACTTCATACATATCAGGCTTGAAAATACCGCGGCCCTCTGTGAATGGCCTGCTGACACCTGTCTACCAGATAGGAATGTTTATCTTCCTGGTACAAGCCTGGAATATCTATGCAACTTGTCGCAGATATCATATGTAATTATAAACCTACTGAAGAAGGCAATCCTTAAAAGCATATCAAAAACGCACTAATTCTTACAGGAGAGATTTCAGGTATGGTGCCACCTTACTGCCTGGTCGAACTTTCGAGTATTCAGGTAACACTCTTTCGTTTGTTCGACAATTTGAAGAGAGTTCAGGAATTGGTCGCAGTTATGAATCTCTTAGAGGCTTCATGGATGCTAACCAGATCCTGACAGCTCTTCCCACCCCCACCCCCCCCCCCCCCCCCCCCCCCCCCCCTTCCTCATCAGATACGAATAATCCCCTCCATCAAGAACGTAACCTGATTAAAGCTGAGAAGATGCTGAGCTGCTGACCTGTATGCCTGGAAGCACACAATTCGCTAGAGGAAGACCTTAAAGGATCGAACCCCTAAGTACAAGGGTTTATCAGACCTTAAAAATCAAAGCCTTAGTGAAAGTAAAATGACTTCTTTTATTTCCTGTTTGTCATTGCGTGTGTTGTTAAGGACATAAACGTTCCAGATTGTCCTTCCCTAAGAAGGTCCTAAAAGTTAAGATGGTTTAAAGACTGTAACTGACCAAGCACCCATCTGTGTCAAGAATAGTTAATGAACTAATGTACTCATCCTATTTACGAGACCTGAAGCACATGTACATCCAATTTCTGATAACTGTTCCCTAACCTCTAAAGAAAACTCATTCCTCTGCTATCTTTCAGACTACCTGAGCTGTAGGGACATCTTTTTTCTACCATCCGTTGTTACATTAGTTCTAAATGTTCACAGGTTGGTCTGAAGCCGTGCTAGCTCGAATCACTTCTTGCTCCGCCGTCCTATAGTAATGTAAAAGGAAGCCATTCTTCCTTCTGAGGTTGACCTTTCATCACCAAAGATGGACATAGGTGTTTCAGATCCTCTTTCTGTAAGTCCGAGAAGAAGCCCCTCGAAAGTTCAGATGACAATGTCTCGTGAGATTCATGTGGGAATTAAAAAACCAGTGATTGCACTCTCGAAAGCGAGGTAAAGGATCACCGGTTATTCACTTATTAGATGAAAGTGGAAAGATAATCACCTCCCGATACTATAAATGTCTTGACTAGGGCTCGGAACCAAAACCCAGACTTCCCTCCTACTGGACTCATTATCCTTTGATTTTCCCTGACTTTAAGCCTTTAGACATATCGAAGACTTCCTTTGTCCAATTTACAACGTAATTGCCCCATCCTCTTCCAAATTGTCATAATGCCGCTAACAAATCAAGTTATCCAAGGGAAAACTTTCATATAAATTTGAATATGTAAAAGGTATCTTATCTTGTACAAGACAGTATTCAAATTAAATTCAGATGAGATATACTATTCCATCTTAGTTTTCCTAGTCAATTCAGAGAGACTGTTCCTAAAAGCTCATGACCTCCATGGGCCGGACATATCTCGCCACGTAAAACTTAAATAAAATTAGGGAAAACCTATTTTGTGGCACAAAAAGTCCTCAGATGTCATACCTTTGTTGATCGTGTAAAGTTTGCCAACTGTCATCCCTCCCGGGTACCAGGGGCGAGTAAACTATGGTCAAAATGCCATCTTTACGGTACCTTTTGAAATAGTAGCTATTGACATCGTTGGTCCTTTATCTCCACTTTTCATCTGGGACATATATATATATTAACAATAATATGTGATTATGCTTCGAGCTTCCCTGAAATGCCGTCCCTTAAAAATCATAACTACTACAGAGGTGGCTGAAGCCCTTATGTCCTCTTCTTTCCAGAGTGGGCATCCCCTAGAGAAATTTTGTCTGACAGTGGGACAAAACAATTCACATCTGACTTTGATGCAACATCTATAACCAACTTCTGGGAGTGAAGCCACCTCTTCAATGAAGAATGTAAGGAGTGCTAATTGACAACCTCTACAATTAGACAATGATGAAGAACTACATGACTTGGTGACCTTGACCACTCGGACGCAAACCACATTAATATAATGAATCTTTTGATGCCAAAGAGCCATGAACTACTTCAATGTGTGAGTAACTTTATGACGGACTTAACTGATATTCCCAGGTGTTACCTCCACGTAGTCCAAAGATTGAACTTAGTGACGGACATTCCAAAACAAACGAAAAATTACAACCCAGTTCCATTTTCACCTTAGTGATCATTTAACCGAGAGGTAGACAAATTATTAAAACTAAAGATCATTGAACCTTCAGTATCTTCATATTGTTCACCAGTAGTCATTGTTAAGAAGGAGGATAATTCATATAGACTTGCTATTGACTTCAGAGGCCTTAATGCTATAACTCGGTGGGATGCTGAGCCTATGCCCTTAATAGATAGCGATCTACACAAATTTTATGACTCTTCCTTCTTTTCAGAGATTGATATTGCGCAGGCATATCATCAAGTAATGTTAGATCCTTCTTCTAAGCAGTACACCGCTTTTCCTACACACCAAGGACTGATGCAATATAGAACTATGCCCTTCGGTTTGGTAACTGCCTGTGCTACCTACATGAGACTGATGAGAAAGGTCTTGGGTAATATGCCAAATGTTTCAGTTTATTTTGATAACATTTACGTTATGACATCCACGTGGGGCGAACATATCCAAACATTAACATCAGTTTTGCGTAGGTTACGCTCACATGGCCTCACTGCCAAGCCGAAGAAATGCTTCCTTGGGTATAACAAGATTAGATATCTTGGACTGATACTTTCTAATAACTCTCTGCAGCCTCTCCCCAGTAAGATCAAAGCGTTATTAGAATTTAAATTCCCCAAAACCAAGAAGCTCATTCGTAGCTTTCTTGGTTCTGTAAATTTTTTATGCACGGTTTATCCCAAACCTTACTGATCTTACAGGCATCTTATCCGACTTCCTTAAAAAGTCTGTGAAGGAACCTCTTGAACTTTCCGACGTAGCTCGGGAAAAGTTTAATGAGATTAAAAGTATCTTTTCGAAAGACCCTATACTTAAGATTCCAGATATTAATAAAACATTTTGTTTAAAAACTGATGCCTCCAATACTGGTTTAGGTGCAGTGCTACTACAATACCATGATGGTACTCCCTTCCCTGTATACTTCCTAAGCCGGAAACTCCTTCCCGCAGAAACGAGATGCTCCACCATAGAAAAGGAATGTTTGGCCCTTGTGTGGGGTATCTCCAAACTTAAATTTTATTTGCTGGGAAAAGATTTCATTTTAGAAATGGACCACAAACCTTTGATATACCTAGAAACTTTTAAGGGAACCAACAGTCGCCTCTTGAGGTGGACATTGGCTCTCCAGGCTTTTAAGTTCCATATTGTGTATATCAATGGTTCATCCAATTATTTCTCTGACTGGTTAAATCGTGACGGTAGAAGATTTCTTGCCTGAAGCAACTTCCATATGTTAGAACTTTTTCCTCGCCTATTCTTCTTATACTCCTTGACTATAAGTCTTGGTATGGGGGAGTGTGAGGGAAAAGTTCAATAGATAGGAGTAGCGAGGGAGTATATAGTAACAATAGTTTCATTGCCGGCTACTTGTTAAGGTAGGGTAAGTCAAGCTCCCACTATTCCCGCCTTTTTTCCCCCACCCCGAAAGTGATAGTTTGACTGCCGGCTGCTTGTTAAGGTAGGGTCAGTCTAGCTCCCGCTATCCCTTCCCCTCCTTCTTCCCCCCCCCCGAAAGGTGACGTGTAGTGCTCCGGTCCAAACAGTAATCACTAGACTCACAGCTCCCAGCACTACTGTAAGTACATGCCTGCCTGGTATTCTAGTGGATTTATTGGTTGAAAGCTTCACTTTTGACCAATAATAAACTTAGTCCTTTCAGTCTTGCTCTAAGTTGACTGTTGTAATAATCACCACATCTTTTAGGTATTGTACTTGTACTTATCATGGAGAGTGATTTCTTAAGCAGTGGGTAACCTGTCTATCTTTCAAGCTTGGATGACAGAGAGGGTCACCCGCCAATCAATGAGTAGAACTGATGGAGATGGACTAACGTCCTGAGACTTCCTTTTTTTGGATTTAATTACCTGTGCACCTGTATGAAATTGCAGGACGTAACCCCTCATCATTATAGCGGTAAAGAACCTGCTTTCCTGTCATCGGGATAGAATACTCACGGCTATACTGTGAAGAACGAACCGGTGGGTTGTAACCAACACCTGCGACCCTCCCCCCCCCATCATCAGCAACAGCTACGATTTCAACAACACACAGCGTCACCAACACCAGACACCCAAGTTTTATATTAGTGTAGAATTCAGTTATCATTTATATTTTTCATTTTTCATTTTCTTTAATGTAGGATTAATATTTCATATTTAAGTGTTTTATATTTTATATTTTCTATATAATAAAGTTTTTATGTTTGTCTGTTATTTATTTCTTTTTCTATTCAAAATTTTTCCCTGAGGGGGAAAGCCACCCTTGGAAATACTGTTGAAGTTTTTAAAAGGGCTGAGTAAGCCTTCCACAGGGGAAAGCTTGGTGAAAGGGAAATTTCAGGGGGCGCACAAACCCCCCAAGGTCAGGGTTTTGATTTCCCTAAACCCTGTAAGGGAACCCGTTTTAAATTTGGGTTTTTTGAAGCTAGTGTAGACAATCATGAGAAAACGATCAAATTTTCCACGATGGGATAAACTTTTATTTGTGCCTAATGATTAAACATTTATTTGACAAATTCTCACTCACGAAATTGGGCCAAAAATTTTAAAAATCCGAGCTGCCCCACCCAAGGGGGTTCAAAATTTATTGTCATTCAACGGGCAAAAAAAGCCATTGGAAACCTCTATATCTGGCGTTTAGAGCAAAGGGTTTCAAGCCCCCGTTGATTTCCAAAGGTTGGGTATTAGTGAGTGGACTGGCCAGGGGACTCTGCCACGCTATATTCACTCCCGTGCAGCCCTCAACAGAAGCTATTACACTGCATTGTTCAGACCTTCTCAACGTCTATGTTATGTTTCAACGCTGGTGTCACATTGCCAGAAAATGCCCAGCTAAGTCACACTGGTGTGCAGTGTGTGCCAACGCTCATCCTTCTGAACGGTGTTATGATATTATCAAACAGCAACAGACTGTTGCTAAATAATGTATCAATTGTAAGACCTCAGGAGTTACAGCAGCTCATACTGACTGCAGTGTGATGGCTGCCCACATCGCAGCCAACCGCACTTCACCCTGTACCCCTCATTATGACCCCCCCAGGACTACCAGGTATTTCGAGTCTGAATACTGGCTCATGCCTGCCCTCAGACAATGGGGTTTAGCACCTCACCTGGGGAGCACGCCAACAGACCTCCATCACGTCGGCTGTCAATACCAGCCTAGCTGAGTCAGCTGACAGTCAGCCAACGAGCTCAGCTGACCGGGACTTCACATCTCCACATGTTCCAAGTCTTGCTCCTGTGGTATACATTCTGATGTCGCGCATAAGGGTACTGGAAACACAACAATTTCTCCTGAAGCAACAATAACAATAAAAAGATTGTCACAATTTGTGAAAGCAAGTGTAAGGCTGCTGAACAAGGTGGTGGTGACAGTGGTGGTGTCCTTAATTACAGTTATGACGAATACAATACTTGTGTTGATAACTACAGTGAGCATCATAATGAAGGCAATGGTGTCTATGATGTTAGTAATAGTGATGAGCGTAATATAAGTGGTGGTGAAGAGTGTGATGAGGGCAGTGGTATCTATAATGTTAGTAATAGTGATGAGTGTAATATAAGTGGTGGTGCTGAGTGTGATGAGGGCAGTGGTGTCCTTAATGTTAGTAATAGTGATTAGTGTAATATAAGTGGTGGTGCAGAGTGTGATGAGGGCAGTGGTACCTATAATGTTAGTAATAGTGATGAGTGTAATATAAGTGGTGGTGCAGAGTGTTATGAGGTTAACCACATTGACATTATTGTTGAATACAATACTGTTGATAAATGAAATGAACACAATGTTGGTAGTGGTGTTGGTGATGACAGTTATAGTGATGCGTGTAATGTTAGTGGGGAGGGAATGTGAGTGGTGGTGTCACCTATCATACATGGAAATAATTGGTATAAAATACCGACACAATGGAAATATAAACACAAATGCAGTATAATGTGATCCTTTATTGACAACGTTTCACCCACGCTGGGCTTTTTCAAGTCACACACGGATCTACCTGGGGTTGGAAGGTACGGGAGTATTTATAGTTCAGAACGTTGAGGTCAGGTGAAGATTGCTGCATCAGATGATCTACCGGGTGGGGTTGTAGAGTCTTGGGTAGCTAGGCGGGGATATTGGACAAGTTGTGAGTAGACCTTCTGCAGTGTTCTATGTTCTTATGTGGGATAGCGATGAAGAAGTTTCTTGGCGAGTGGTTCAGCTATGTTATAGAAGCCATTGTTCTGGTTGAAATTGTTGGTTATAGAGATAAACGATGATTCCAGGATTCTTCTGTATTGAGTGTTGTCTTCTGTGGCTATAAGTCTTGAGTTTCTGTAGTTAATTAAATGGTTGTGTGAATTGCGATGTTGTACACAGGCATTCCTTGTATCGTCAGTCCTGCTTGCATATTGGTGTTCTGAAATACGTGTTTGGAGGTCTCTTGATGTTTCGCCCACGTATAATTTGTTGCAGTCATTACAAGGGATTATGTATACCCCTGCAGAGGATGGAGGCTTGTCCTGTCTACTACTGGTGATGTCCTTGATGGTCGTGGTTGTGGAGGTAGATACTTGGAATGATGTTTTGGCAAAGATGTTGGAAACATGTTTGGCAATGGAGTTGGTGGGAAGGACTATGTATCTCTTCTCGGCAGTGTCTTCTCTGGGTGTGTTGAAGATGTTTAATGCTCGCCGTCTGCAGTCTCTGATGAAGTGACGAGGATAGTGGAGTTTGGAAAATACTTGTTCAATTATAGTGCATTCTTCCTCAAGGAACTCGTTGCTGCAGATTCTGAGTGCACGCAGGAAGAAGCCTATAATTACACCACGTTTGGTTTTGGTGTCGTGGTGAGAGTAGAAGTGGAGAAGATCGTTTTGGTTGGTGGGTTTTCGATAGACTTTAAAACGAAGTTCGTGGTCAGCTTTGCAGAGTAGAACATCAAGAAAAGGAAGAGTGTTGTCGACTTCTTCTTCAAGTGTGAATTGGATTGAAGGCTCGACCTGGTTGAGCTTGTCTTGGAGAGCTTGAACGTTGAAGCGTTTAGGAGTTATACGGCCTGCCAAAGACTCACAAGCCTGGTATCCCACTGAGGCCCATATCCTCGGGAATAGGCAGTGCTCCCCACCAGCTCTCAGGAATTCTCGCCAAACACCTCTCTAAACTCTTGGGCACTATCAGTCCAGCACATCTCAAACACTCAGGTGATCTTCTCAATCGCATTCGCAACATCAACATCAGGAACAAGAAACTTTCCAGCCTTGACGTGACTTCCCTATTCACTAAAGTACCTACTAAACAAGCCATCGATCTCTTGCGCAGGAAAATTGACGATTCACATGATCTTCCCATTCCAGCCAGCGATTTCATCGACCTTGTTGAACTATGTGTTGGCTTTACGTGTTTCTCTTTCGAAAATCACCTCTTTCAGCAGACTTTTGGACTACCCATGGGTTCGCCACTCAGTGCAATCCTGGCGAACCTATACATGGAACATCTAAAAGCCGAACGTTTCTCCACCATTATTCCTTCGTCTGTCACCTGGCTCCGTTATGTTGACGACATTCTCTCATAACTCCTAAACGCTTCAACGTTCAAGCTCTCCAAGACAAGCTCAACCAGGTCGAGCCTTCAATCCAATTCACACTTGAAGAAGAAGTCGACAACACTCTTCCTTTTCTTGATGTTCTACTCTGCAAAGCTGACCACGAACTTCGTTTTAAAGTCTATCGAAAACCCACCAACCAAAACGATCTTCTCCACTTCTACTCTCACCACGACACCAAAACCAAACGTGGTGTAATTATAGGCTTCTTCCTGCGTGCACTCAGAATCTGCAGCAACGAGTTCCTTGAGGAAGAATGCACTATAATTGAACAAGTATTTTCCAAACTCCACTATCCTCGTCACTTCATCAGAGACTGCAGACGGCGAGCATTAAACATCTTCAACACACCCAGAGAAGACACTGCCGAGAAGAGATACATAGTCCTTCCACCAACTCCATTGCCAAACATGTTTCCAACATCTTTGCCAAAACATCATTCCAAGTATCTACCTCCACAACCACGACCATCAAGGACATCACCAGTAGTAGACAGGACAAGCCTCCATCCTCTGCAGGGGTATACATAATCCCTTGTAATGACTGCAACAAATTATACGTCGGCGAAACATCAAGAGACCTCCAAACACGTATTTCAGAACACCAATATGCAAGCAGGACTGACGATACAAGGAATGCCTGTGTACAACATCGCAATTCACACAACCATTTAATTAACTACAGAAACTCAAGACTTATAGCCACAGAAGACAACACTCAATACAGAAGAATCCTGGAATCATCGTTTATCTCTATAACCAACAATTTCAACCAGAACAATGGCTTCTATAACATAGCTGAACCACTCGCCAAGAAACTTCTTCATCGCTATCCCACATAAGAACATAGAACACTGCAGAAGGTCTACTCACAACTTGTCCAATATCCCCGCCTAGCTACCCAAGACTCTACAACCCCACCCGGTAGATCATCTGATGCAGCAATCTTCACCTGACCTCAACGTTCTGAACTATAAATACTCCCGTACCTTCCAACCCCAGGTAGATCCGTGTGTGACTTGAAAAAGCCCAGCGTGGGTGAAACGTTGTCAATAAAGGATCACATTATACTGCATTTGTGTTTATATTTCCACCTATCATACATTCACACATGAACAGCGTCGTGCTCTATGTAAACAAAGACTCCCACGAGGCCTTACAACTGGAAGTGCACTTAAAAAACTCATGGACCAGGGCAACACTGTTGACATTAATAAGGTCTGCTATTTATATGAAATTTTTTTTCATTATGCTGAGAAACTCAACAAGATCCCAGGACTACTATAATGGATCAAAACTCGTATAAACTTTCTATTTTAAGCTGGAATATTGCACAACTTAGAAAAAGACTTCCTGACCTTCATCATAAAGTGACCACTGAACCCATTGATGTTGTGTGTTTACAAGAGTGCAGAGTCCCTGAAAAATCCCAACCCCCTAAATTACCATCATTTGTAGCATATAACCTCAAATCTACTAACTCTTGTGTTCTATATATTAAAAAACCACTTCCCCATCAACTTCTTGCACATAAGAGAACAGAGGGGCTACAATACCACGGTGTTAGGATTTATATTAGGAACTCTGCTCTCAACATATTTAACTTGTATGCTCCTGCTGATAAGTTTAATTACTTGGAGCTCCCAACTTGTGCTCAGTCTGAACCTACTCTTATTATTGGCGATTATAATGCGAGACAAAAAAGCACTGGAAACTCACAGTTTGGTAATCGTAATGGTAATCAACTGTTGTCACTCTTAAACAGTCATGATAATGCGCAAATTGTAAGTGACCTTGAAACCCACACATATCTATGGAGGTGTCCTTGATCTGTGTCTGGGCTTCAAACTTACTTCTGCCAGCTGTGAGTCTTCCTTTGTAACAGATATAGCGTCTGATCATTTCCCTAGGCTAACCTCACTAGATATTTGTAATACTATCCTTCCTGGTGGATATTCAAACGGAAACGTTTTAATGTTCCCCCTGATCAGCATGATGACTTTGTTGCCAAAGTGATGATGGTATAATTCCTTGAATATTTTTTCTGTTGAAGACCTTTATCAATGACCTTGTGAGCAGTATTCAGAACTACTTAGAGCCCCCACTGAAACCTCTTGGTACTCTAAATCCAACAAAACTTCAATATTTAATCATACCTCCTTAAAAACCATACTTATTACAAAGATTCTAAACTTCGAACATTGAAATGTACTGCTCGCCCGACTAGGCCTAGCCTATAGACAACATCGTACCCCTGAAATGCTGAGCCTCTTTCAAACTGCCCTTGCTGCTGCCAGAGAGCGTATGACAGAGCTGCGGCAAACAGGGCGGAAAAATTTGTCAACGGTCTTAATGCTCACACCATTAGCGGGCATGGAGGGACATAAATAGAATTAAGGGTAATAGAACTGGGCCAGATCGCGCACCCTCATCCCTTACATAGGGCGAATGAGTAGTCAGTGCTTGGGCTGCTTACATCTAGCTATGACAATCTTCCCAGTACCACACAGACAAAATTAAATGACAAATATGATGCAAGGGAGAGACTTGTTTGCTTTGTGCTCAGCAAGAAGATGACTGCAACCATTCCTTTCACTAATTATGAACTTGATGCAGCACTAAGGGTAACTCACGTCCCCTCGTGAGGATGGTATACTTACAGCATTCTCAGATTGTTGTGCGAGTACCAGGTATTCCATTACTTGAATTATATAACATTAGCTATGTAACTGGGGAGCTCCATCAATCTTGGCCCCAACAGCCTCATCATTCCAATTCCTAAGCCCAATCAACAAAATGCATTTGGGCCAATATCTCTTACTAGCTGCTTGTGTAAAACATTTGAGAGAATGATTCTTAATCGTCCATGTACAGAATCAAACAATTTTGTCTCCCGGTTACATGGTTTCATTTCATGGAAGGAGCGTGCATCATTGCCCTAGCCACCTTCTCACCCTGCACACTGAAGCTCATACACTACCTTCCTTGACCTTAAATCCCCTTTCGATGTAGCAACCGACATGTAATCTTAGTGAACTTGCCAGAAAGATGTTGGAGGTGGCTTCTCCGCTGGATTAAAGGCTACCTGTCCAACAGAAAATCGTCTGTGTTGTTCCGGGACATAGAAGTGTAATGAAGACTTTGAATTTGGAACCCCACAGGGAGGTGTGCTCAGTCCCACACTGTTCAATATTCTAATTAATGCATTACTTAATGCTATGCCTAGTCAGCCCCATCATTATGTGATTAGTTTGCTGATGATATAATGATTCCCCACCACCGGATTCTCCAACACCAAAACATTCTTAATCATGTACTAGCCTCGTGTCAGGCCCTGGGGTAGAGGCCCCAATTATTGTTTGCGTGCTCCAATTTCTTTTATGGAGAGCCATCTCTCTGTACGACAACAGCAGAAACTACTGCTGCACCAGTGGATTGGGGGATCAGAACCATCAACGTAAATAATTTGCGAGAGTGTGTGTGTGTGACTAAGTTATCAATACAGCTTAAGGCATCATGTTTGGCTTCAAGGCGAAGTTTTGGTTTTGGGTTTAAGAAGTATTTTGGGGGAAATGGAGGGGAAAGGTAGTTTGGAATGGGGTCATATTCCATGGAGCGGAAAAAAATGCCGTTGTTGCCTTACTTGAGATAGATATGTATCTGATTTATGCGCAGGTCGTTCCAGTTTTTTCAATCCATCTGGAGGAGTGTTCGCCCGTGCTGAGGAAAGTTTGGGGGGCTTCTGTGCAGGGGTTTGAATGGGCTTGCCTGATCATATTAACCCCAATTAGGATATTTCGTTCAGTAACACGATCTCTGATGCTTGGAATATCAAGTTCTTTTTGCATATTTAAAATTTTGGCAGTACGAGGGCATCCTAAAATGATCCTCATTGCTTCGTTCTGCAGTTTTTCCAGCCCTCCAAGCTTCCAGTCAGACACAAGTGCAAGTAGTGGCGCAGCATAATCAACCAATCATCTAATATAAGCAAGATACATATTTTCACAATTTTAACTTAGCACCATACCTGGGGTGAAACCCAGCCACAACTCTAAGTGCTCTCAGTCTTTCTTTGTATTGGCGACAAAGTCTCGTTACAACAGGTCCAAGTAGTGGAACCTCAAAGCCTAGATATCAACCCCAGGTCCTGACACGACGCTAGTTCATGATTAAGAATGTTTTGGGTGTTGGAGAATCCGGTGGTGTGAATCATTATATCATCAGCAAAACTAATCATATAATGATGGGGCTGACTAAGCATAGCATTAAGTAAGGCATTAATCAGAATATATAATATTGTGGGACTGAGCACACCTCCCTGTGGGGTTCCTGATTCAAAGTCTTTAGTTACACATTTACGTCCCTGAAACAACACAGACGACTTTCTGTTGGACAGGTAGCCTTTAATCCAGCGGAGAAGCATCCTCCAACATCCTTCTGGCAGTTACTAATGATTACTT
>NC_069423.1:51125214-51211311 GCF_026875155.1 Cherax quadricarinatus | reverse complement strand
CCAATCTCCCCAAAGATGAAAGGCATTCCACTGGAACCTGCAATCCCTGGGGGGTGCAAAATGTTAAAAAAGACCTAAAATCAGATGAAATGATGCAGCTTGTATAAGGAAGAACGCAAAACTTTTTTGAAAGTCTGCATCACCGCTTTGGGTGTTACGAAATAAACCCAAAATATCAAACAAAGAGGCTGCTGATTTCGCAGTCAGCCATGTTGTTGTGACTACATAGTGGATATGTGAGGAGCTGTTGGACACGACTGGGTACAGAGTTCAGCAGTGACTCAAAACAATTTAAAAATTAATGGGAAAAAAATGAAGGAACAACAAAAACGAAGGGGAAAAAGGGAGCTGGACACGTCCTACGAGCCTGGGGGACTTAGAAAATATGTGTCCCTACACCAGTCAGGGGTAGTAATTTATTAGTTTTTTTTTTTTTGGTATTTTTTTATATTGTTTGTGTAAAAATTTCTTATTGGGTGCAATTAATGATCTGTTATTAAATCATGGGAAAAAGATTTTGAAAATTAATTTCTTTCTTTTCAGTTTGATTGGGAGGATTTTTATGTTTGGCCCCGGCCCACCAGAGAACTTGGTTTAAAAGGGATTTCATGGAATTTCGGAATAATGTCTTTATAACAGTTTACTCTCAAAAGTTTAAAGGCACTATGAGTTTTTTACCCACTTTGAAATGTTAAATGTATTTGTTGTTTTTTTTCAAAAGTGCATTTTTTGAATTTTTTGATTTTAAACCATTTTTTTATGAACCGATTTTTTCTGAATTTTTAAAAAAATTTATTCGGGGGAGCCGTTTGAATTTTTTAATTTGGGTTGCGGGGGTTTAAAAATTACCTTAAATTTTGCAAAAAATTGATGTAAAGTGCAAAAAAAAATTAAATCAATCAAGAAATAATAATTTTTTTTTTGGGTTTCCAATAAAACATGTTTTGCTTTATTTATACCCAAATTAGATGGTCCCATTTTTGGGATTACTTTATCTTTGGGGGGATTATCAACAAAGTTTTTTTGAATTTCCAATATTGACTTTCCCTTGCTATAAGTGTTGCCATGTCCAATTTTTTTTTACCCCTTTTTTTTTTTTTAACTTTTTTTATTGGACGATTTTTATGCAACTTTCACCAAAAGGGGGCTCAAAAATGCCTAAAGTCTCTGGTTTAAAAAAAAAAACAACCCAAATTTGAGCAAAAAGGAAAAAAAAAACAAGGGTGCCTGCCCCTTTTTTTACTCCACTTTAAACCCTTGAAATTTTTTTTTTTTTCCTATTTTTTTGCCTTTAAATGACCTTCATTACCCTAAATCTTTCAGATTAAACCCGAAACCCAATCCCAAATTATTTCTACTCACTGAAGCTTCCTGCCCGTTCATTTTTTGTTTCGCTGGGGGCTAAACTCCACCCTTTTTTTAATTCATAACAATGGTAATCATCCCTTTTTAATTTATCTGCCCCTTATCCCCATTCATTTTTAAAAATCCCAAAAATTTAAAATTTTTTTTTTTCTTATTTTTAGCAGTTTTTAAAAGAATAAGGGTTTCAAACTTTTTGCCCACGGAAACATAGTCTGCGTTTTTGACAAACATGGCTTACATTTGGGGAAAGGAAAATTTTTATTCTAACTTTTCCATGGACATGGAGGAAATTTTAAAAAAGAAAAAAGAAAAATTTTGAAGGAAAAAAGAAGGGAAAAAATAGGGGGGGGTGTGTTTAATTTTTCATGTGTATGTTTTTGTTTAAAGGGTTTTGGGAAATTTAAGTCCCGAAAAAGACACCCCAAACCTTTCACTGTGTTTAAACAATTACAAATTTCCGTTTTAAAGGGTCATTTGGGAAGCGGCAGTTTCCAAACCCCGGGGGCTTACTGTTTTTTCCAACCACTACCTTGAACGTTTTGATGTTTTTGGGGTAAATATTATAGAGAATTCGTAGTTTGGGGGATTTGGGAAAATTTTGCGAAGGGGAGGTAAAAGTATTATCCAGAGAAAAAGGGGGGTTTTTTGAGGGAGTTTTGGACATTTAGAGAGGGTGGAACAAAAAAGAATGGGTTGGGGGGGTACAAATTTGTAGGGAGGGAAAGGGTGGGTTTAAAGGGGCACCCCTTTTCAAAGGTTTTTTAAGGAAGTTTGTAAAGGAGGGATTTGTGTGCGGAACCCGGCGTGTGGGTTTGTTTTGGGTAGGAGTGGTTGGGGCAAAAAAGGTTTTTTAGGTTTGATTGCCTGTTTGGATGTGAGCAAGGCTTTTTTTGTGAAGAGATTCGTGAAACTTGTTCCCCCACTTTAAATCCTGAGCCAGGAAGTACAATAACCCGCATTCTGAAAGAAAAGGGGGGATATCTGCAGATTGGAGGAGCATTTTGAAAATGTTGTTTTCGGCACCCTTTGGTTACCCTGACGGGGGCGAATGATGATGAAACTGTTTCTTTTCGGGGGACCCTACCTCGGTGGGAGGCCGCCAAATTCTTGATAATAATAATTTTAATTAAAAAATAATAAAATAAAATTTTAATAATAAAAAAAAAGAAGAAAAAAGAAGAAGAAAAAGAGTTCCCTTTTTAAAGAAGAAGGGAAAAAGTCCCCCAAAATAAAATAAAATTTAAACTAAATAACCAATTACTAATAAACCGGGGAAAGTTAAATTTTAAATTTTTGAAATCGGGAAATTTAAAACCCAAACCCAAAGAAATTTAATTACACAAAACATTGGAATTATATTATTTTTCCTTTTTTGGGGGAATGAAGCGAATTAAACAACAAAATTTGGCTGTTTACTTTTATTCGAAAAATTAGAAACTTTTTTCAAAATTTTTGGAAAACTTCGTCCGTTTTGGGAAAATTTTTGTCAAACCCTTTGGGAAATCATCGTCAAAGTTTTGGGTTTTTTCGTCAACGTTTTGGGGAAAACTTTTGTCAAAAAATTTTGGGAAATTTTTCGTCCAAACGTTTGGAAAAATTTGTCAACGTTTGGAAATCCTTGTCAACGTTTTTTAATTTATCGTCAACGTTTGGAAATCTTTGTCAACCCTTTTTTAAATCCGTCAACGTTTGGGAAAACATTTCCGGTTTTCAACGTTTTTGGGAAAACTTCGTCCCGTTTGGAAATCAAAGGGCAACGTTTGGAAAATCAATTGTTTTACCAAAATTTTGGAAAAACATCCGTCAACGTTTTGGGAAAACTCGTTTTAAAAGTTTGGAAATCATCGTAAAAGTTTGGAAATTCATCGGGCAACCCTTTTGGGGAACATCTCAACGTTTGGAAATCATCGTCAACGTTTTTAAATCATCGGGCACGTTGGGGAAAAAATTTGTCAAGTTTTGGAAATCTCGTTAACCCCTTTGGAAATCATCGTCCAACGTTTTTAAAACATCGTCAAAGTTTGGGAAAACAAACGCAACGTTTGGAAATCTTTGTCAACGTTTGGGAAATCATCGTCAAAGTTTTGGAAAAACTTGTCAAAGTTTGAAAAACTTTGTAACAGTTTGGAAAAACTTTTAAAACGTTTGGAAATCTTCCCCCAACAAAAAACTTCGTCAAGTTTGGAAAAACCCCAGTTTGGAAATTTTTAAGTTTTATTTTTGAAAAAATTAGGTTTCCTCAACTTTGGAAAAACCCCAACGTTTTAATCCCCATTTTGGAAAAATTTTCAACTTTACGGGTAAAGTTTTGGAAAAATTCCCCTTTTCGAAAAAGTAAAATTTTAAATTTTTTTAAAAGGTTTTGGAAAATTTACCAATTTTGGAAACTTTCCAAGTTCGAAAATACGCCTTGGTAATTTTTTCAAACGTTTGAGATTTTTTTGAACAATGGCTTGAATTGGAAAAGGATATGGTTTTTGGGACAAAATTTAAAGGAAGGGCCCCCTTTTAGGAAGTTTTATAAAATTATTGATTTTTTGTTATGTGGGGAAATGGTTTTTACAATTGGGGGGTCCCAAAGGTTATAAATTCCCCTTGGAAAATTAGACGGGAAACGCTTTCCCCTTTTTTTTCCTCGGAAGGGCCGTCACCAAAGGGGAAAAAGGGAAAAAGGATTTTGCCCAACCCCATTAAGGGAAGCGGGGAATTTAAAATTAAATTTTTTTTAAAAATAAGGTTAAGGACTTTTGGCCCACGGGTTTTAATAATTCCCTTTCAGGAAATGGGTTAAAAGAACCCGGTTTTCAAAGCCTGCAAAAAAATTTGGTTTTTCCCTTTAAAAGGGTTAATGGGTTTTACTTTAAAAGGCAAACAAACTTAAAAAGGGCCCCTACAGTTCAAATTCATCCTGAAAGGGTTAAAAATAATAAACATTTAAAAACCTTTTCACTTTAATTTTTTTTTCTGGGGGGAAAACAAAATCTTAAAAAAATTTTCGGAAAAATTTAAAAAAAATTAAAATTTTAAATAAATTTTTTTTTTCAAAAAAATTTTTGAAATTTTAAGAAAAAAATTATTTTAAAAAAAGAAAGGACCAAAAATATTTTTGAAAAAATTTAAAAAAAAAAATATAGTTTGAAAATAAAAAAGGCCCCAAAACAGTGAATGGAACAAAAATTTAAAAAAATAACTCGCCCCTTTTGGGGAAAGGGGGAAAAATTATGACCGTTTTGTCCAAATTGGACATTAACTGGGGTTTCCCTTGTTAATGATCCAAGGGCAGATCGAAACGTCCTCATAAGCTCCATTCCAGTACAATTTTTTTGTGCAAAATAGAATTTTTTCAAAAAAATGGACATCAAATTTTTTTTCACAAAGAAACGCCAGAAAACTGAAAACCTACCTTTTCCGGGGGAAAATTCATTTTAAATATTTTTGAAACAGTTTGGGGAAAAAATTTTTTATAAAACAACATTTAAAAAATTAGTATCAAAAAGTTCAATTTCTGGCAATTACAAATTCACTTACAATTGTTTTTACTTTTTCATTTAAATTTCCCAGTGGAAAGTGACTGTGGAAGAGTCTGGCTTCCCAGTAATTCGGCGTCTGTTGGTTTAAGCCCTTTAGATTATGAGTGGGGGTAATAGTAGTTGTAGTAGTAGTTGGAGCAAATACTGGTATTTGTTTAGCAGTAATAACAAATAATTTTAGTAATTGTAATGTTTGGAGGAGTAATTTTCATTTTGTGTTCCTTTGCTAACTAGTTCTTCCAAGGGGCTGGGGGGAGAAGTGGAAGGTGAGGTTTGGGGAAACCCTTTTTTGATTTTAAAAAGTTTAGTTTTTCAAAGGACAGGGCCCTTTGTATGTCTGCCAATTGTTTCCCTTGTTTTTACTTTACCCCATGTCCACTCTCTTAAAAACAATCTTTTCTCCGTTTTCTCTCTCTCTCTCTCTTCTCTTCTCTCTCTCCTCCCCTCTTCTCATTACACTTTCCCCGGAAAGGGCTGTCACTTCCCCCCCCACTTCTAATGAACGAATCTTTCCCAATACTCTGGGGAAGGGGCAAATTTTCTTTTTAATATTCGGTATTATCCCTTTCAAAAATTTTTTTTTTAAACCCCTCCCTTTTCTCCTTTGCCCCCCCTGTTTGCTTCCATTATCATTTTTTTCTCCTTTTCTTCTCTTTCCCCTTCCTGCCTCCCCGTCCCCATTACTATTTTTTCTCTCCCTTGCCTACTCGGGAAAAGTTGCCCGTATCGTTTTGTTTTGTGTTTGTGTGTTTGTGTGTGTGTGTGTGTGTGTGTGTGGTTGTGAAACCCCCCTTTGTTGGGTTTCAGGGGGAGAGTCCCCGCCCTGGCCCCGCCTCTTTTTATGGTCCTAATAGGGCCCCTCTCCCTGAACCCTGAGCTTTTTTCTTTCCCCTTTCTTTTAAAACCCAAAGTTTTGGATCCTGCCCCACAAATTCGCTTCCCAAACTATTCCAAATTCCTGAAAATTTCTCTGTGGCTGAAGAAAAAACTTTTCCCAAAATCCCTTTGATTCCCTCTGTTTTCTTCCAAACTTTTCCCAAATGGGTCCCCCTGTTGCTGGTTTTCCAGTCTCGGAACATCCTCCCCCCATTGCCTCTTCCTTGTGACTTGGTTCCGTCTTATTGGTCATTTTTCCCTTGTTTTTTCCAGGGGCTTTTGGGTGCGGTTTGTGCCTCGCATTCGACCTATTCCCTCTCCTCTGCACCATTGCTCTTCCTTCCACCCCCTGGCCTTCTTTGCAGGTGATATGACCTTGCATAATTCATTCTCCTTCCTGTTCAGCCTTCATCATCTATGGTGTTTTTTCTCTGGTCCTACCCCTGAGACTTGCTTAGCCTGTTTACCTCAAATTCGGGACCTTTACCCGGTACTGCGTTTGACTTGTGACCCCCAATTCTTCGTCTTCTTTCCAACCTTTTTTCCCCTTTTCACAAGGCTCTTTTCCTTTTTTCAGAAAGTTTCCCCTAATTTTTCCCCCAAATCTTGCTTCTACCCTTTTTCCACTGTTCCTCCATCCATTCCTCCCCACCAGACCTTGTCATCTGTCCTGATTCCCGCGAGTCCCAAACCCTTTTTTTTTTTTGAAAGGAGAAAAGAAAAGAAAAAGGGGGGGGGGGAGAGAAAGGGGAGAGAAAAACCTAAAGGAAAAAAAGGGGAAAAGGGGGGAGAAAATAGAGAGGGAAAAGGGAGAGGAAAGGGGGGGGTGAAAAGGGGAAAAGGAGAGAGAGAGAAGAGTAAAAGAGGAGTAAGAGGGAAAAGGGGAGGAAGAGGAGAGGGGGAGGGGGAGAGAGAAAGAGTGAAAAGGAAAGAGAGAGGAAAGGGGGAGAGGGTGAGAGGAGGATGAGAAGAGGATGAAAAGGGGGAGAGAAAGGGGGGGGAGGAAAAGGGGGAGAGAAAGGGGGGGAGAGAGAAAGGGGGGGGGGAGAAAAGAGGAGAGGAGAGGAGAGGAGAGAGAGAGAGAGAGAGAAGAAGGAGAGGGGAAGAGAAGAGAGAAGGAGGAGAGAAGAGGAAGAGGAGGAGAGGGAGAGAGATGGGGGGGAAAAAAAGGGTTATAGGGTACTTCACAGGAAAAGGTAAAACTTGTATATGTTGTTTTTATATGTGTGGTCTATTATTGTGTGTGTGTTCTATGTTGTGTGGTGTGTTGTGTGTGTTGTGTGTTGTGTGTGGGTGGGTGTGGTTTTGTGTGTGTTTGTGTGTGTGGTGTGTGCTTCCTATTAAAGGTAACAATTTACTGTTCCCCCCAATTTATGCGGGGCATTTTTTAAATGTAAACAGCCCCTTATTTCCCACGAATGTACTCCCCCATATGTTTTATATTTTTAACCCGATCTTTTGGGTTTCCCCACGTACTGTTTTAGGGATTTTTTTAAAATTCGCTCAAAAATTAATCACTGGGCTTGCCTATAGGGCCCGCTACCCCCCCTAAATTCTTTTAAAATCCCGGAAAAAAAGGCGGGCTTTTCTAATTCTGATACCCTCGAGGAGAGTCCCCCCCAAATTTCCGCTAGGACGGTACTATTCCCCCCATGCAACTAAAAATTGGTTTGAAAAATTACTTGCGGTGGCAGGGCAGTAACGTTTGTTTGGTCTGCCCTGTGTCCCAAAATTGAAGGGTTTGATGCTTCTCGGAAATTTTTTCCCACTAATTTCCCTGTAGGGCACTATATTCAATAGCTCTTTTTAATTTTTTTTACTCACTCACTGAAATTTCCCTGAACATCTATACATTTCTTTTATCCCCCCCGGGTCTTGATCGCACTTATTTTTTCAAAATAGCACTCGTTATTTTTGGCCAAACACTTTTTTGGGGCCTGACAAAACCTTTCCCCCTTTCCCAAACCCTTCTCACTAAAAAATCACCCAAATTTATTTCCTTTTTTTTTTTTCTGTGATCATTTTATTTTTTCCTTTTTTTTTCGGGGCTTAAGTGTTTATATGCACTTTATGCGTGCACACGCCTATTTTTCCCACCTCTTTTCCTTATGGCACAGTCGAAATTATCCCAAAACACGAGCTAAAACCGCGTGACTCCTCCACGATTTGTGTGTGTGTGTGTGAGTGTGTGTGTGTGCGTGTTTTGGTGTGTGGGTGTGTGTGTGTGTGTGGGGTGTGTGTGTGTGTGTGTGTGTGTGTGTGTGTGTTTTTTTGTTTTTTTCCCTTTCCTTCTTTTCCCCTCCTCTCTCCTTCCCTCTGCTTGATCCCTGTCCCTATCACTGTAAAAATCCCCCTAGTCTCAAAATCCCCCTTTATGCCCCCTTTCCTTTTCCCGTGCCTTTCCCTATATTTCTCTCCCCCTTTTGGTTTTTTTCCCACCCCCCTCCTTAAATACCCCCAACCCTTTTTCCCTTTCCCCTTTTCCCCCTTTTCCTTTCCCTTTTTCCCTTTCCCCTCCCGACCTCCCCACCTCTTTACCCCCCCCCCCTTCCTCTCTTTTCATCTCTCTCCTTTTCCATTCTTTTGATTTTCTCATTATTCCCTCTCTCTCTCTCTCCTCTCTCTCTCTCTCTGGGATCGTGGGATGCCTCTCTCTCGTCTCTCTTTCTCTTTTTTCAATCACTCCCCGCAGACCTCGCTTTGGGGGGGACCCAAAATTTAAATTCCATGGGCCCTGACTTAGTGTGAGCGCAGGAAGAAAACCCCCTTTTCAGAGGGGGGTGGAGACCCCTCCACCCCCATTCCCCCCCAAAAAAAAAATCCCCTTGCCCACGACAAGCACGTTCCCCCACCCCCGGGCCAACGCACACATTAAAAAAAAA
This sequence comes from Cherax quadricarinatus, assembly GCF_026875155.1. Classification (NCBI taxonomy): domain Eukaryota; kingdom Metazoa; phylum Arthropoda; class Malacostraca; order Decapoda; family Parastacidae; genus Cherax; species Cherax quadricarinatus. The sequence goes on along the minus strand of NC_069423.1, from coordinate 51,202,658 downwards.
ATTTACTTTCCCCTTTCATCTCTTACCCATGAAAATCACTATAACTCTTTCAAAAGAAGAAAGAAGCCCAAAAGAAGTAAGGTCACCAATTAAAACCACAAGCGCAACCCTTTGGCCCGTGCCAAACATGACCCGAGGATTTGGGAATAAATCGTCCAAATTTTAAAATGTTTATGGTTTTTTAAAATACCCGGGAGATATACCCGCGTATAATTTTTGAAGGAAATTTGTCAGTGTGGGGAGTTCCACTATAGGCTTTTTGAAGTGATGTGTCGTGTGCCTTCGTTTTCCTCGATACAAGCATATTACCTTATTTGAGAAGTGTAAATCATAAAAAATTTTGTGCAAACACGGTTCATACTTTTTTACCGACACCATTAACCCCATTTAAAAAATTTTTTAAACCCCTTAAAATTTTATTTTTTTATAGCAGGGCAGTTCTCAGATCGGTCGTCATCCATCGCAACGAATATCCCACCCAGCCCAGGAAGGCAGTGTTGTTCAAACTACAAAAAATCTGAACATGAGTTTGGGATTCCTTAATTTTTCAAAAAAATTTCCCGTGATTACAGTCTGTATGCCAAAAGGGCACTTGTTTCCACAAACCTCCTACCCGGGGCTGAATCCCGGGAGGAAAAAGCCCTATTCTACCAAAATTTTTTTGTTCCCATGCGTTTTTTTTTTTTTTCACAGGTTCTCTACACCCACCTGTCCGTACAGACTTTGTCAGCTTAACCAAAATATCTTGATACCAAATTTTCTTCATAACAAAACTACCTTAATTAACAACCCCCTTGACCTACCCTTCATCTTCTAATTTCGTCATCGTTTACTCACACTGATTAAATATCACATACGATCACAGACTGACATATCCTCGCCTTCAGCCTTCATTGTCGCTTTTCTGTCTTTTTTCCTCTTTAACATAGCGTTTTTCCATTCTAAACCTTCTTAAAATCCAGCGATTTCATCCGATTATTTTCTCCCCCATATTTTTTAAATAAATTGTTTTTTAATTTTCTTCAGCACATTTTTGCCTGAGATCATATTTTTTCCCCTTCTCTTGGTGTTATTTTTGTAAAATACTTTTAAAATGTATATATGGTTTTTGTTTATTAATTTTTTCCTCACTTTCATGTCTCATTTAAAAACTCAGTGCTCTTCCTTGCAGAAGACAACACACACCGCACATACCACACCACCACCAAAAACACACACCACACACACACCACCACACCCGCACGCACGCCACGCACACATACATGCATGTATTGAGCAGGAACCATACATAGCTTTTTAAGACGAGGTAGACAAAGTTCAGGAAGCAGATAAAGTGGGACCAAACGATCATGAAAAGGGGGGGGGCCATGAACTGAGTTTCACCCCCGCAACCACAATTTAGGGAGTACAATTCGTTTGTTTCACACACACCACCACCACCCCCCACACACACACACACACACACCACACACACACTGGAGGGCAGGAGGATAGGGGGGACTGATAACGACATACAAAAACTGAGAGGGAAATTGACAAGGTGGACAAAGACAGGATGTTCCAGAGATTGGACACAGTAACAAGGGGCCAACAGTTGGAAGCTGAAGACACAGATGAATCCACAGGGATGTTGGGAAAGTATTTCTTCAGCCACAGAGTAGTCAGTAAGTGGAATAGTTTGGGAAGCGATGTAGTGGAGGCAGGATCCATACATAGCTTTAAGCAGAGGTATGATAAAGCTCACGGCTCAGGGAGAGTGACCTAGTAGCGATCAGTGAAGAGGCGGGGCCAGGAGCTCGGACTCGACCCCCGCAACCTCAACTAGGTGAGTACAACTAGGTGAGTACACACACACACACACACACACACAACACACATACATACACACACACAATACACACACACACACACCACACACACACATACACACATACAAAACACATACACACACACACACACACACACACACACACACACCCCAACATACACACTTTAACACACATACACACACACACACACACACACACACACATGTTCAACACACACATGTTCAACACATACACTTGTTCAACCTTTGGACGAAGACCTACTTCGACTAGTGGATGGTACCACTATGACCCCGCCTCTGCCTGCTTCACCTCACCTCACTACAGTATTTTATGCCACGTCTACGGCCCTATGCTGTACATTCTAAAAGGGACGATGGACTGAACACATCGACTCCAGGCTGAGGGACTGATTACCTCATACTCCTCCTCACCTTACGCCTTCCTCTTTGTAAATTTGGACTGATGAAGCCACTGTGTGGCGAAACGTTTCCTGAATAAAGATTCCCATATGCTGCATAATTGTCTCAATCTTCAACTTGTCGGTTTTTCAAACCATTCATCACACCCACACATACATAGCTTTAAGAAGAGGTATGATACGGCTCTCGGAGCAATGAGAGAGCTGATGTAGTAGCGACTAGCGAAGAAGCAGAACCAGGAGCCATGACTCGACCCTGCAACCACGTATTCCTGAGTACATACACACAGGCACACACACATACATCCCCATAAACTCACACACACATACACATCAGGAAGAAAACCGTCAAAGACCAGGTAATCAAGCTGAAGAAGGAAGGATGGGAGCTTACAACAAACGACCATGAAGTATGTGAGGAGCTTAAATTTTACTCACACGTTCCCGTGTTACTGATCTCTAATGCATAGTTTCTCTAGGATAATTTCTTAGACCTATTTCCTCTTCTTAGTGATACGTACTTGACGGCAGGATAACCTCGGGAGTCTGTGTATAACAACATGTCATAACGTACTAGACGGCAGGATAACCTCGGGAGTCTGTGTATAACAACATGTCCATAACGTACTAGACGGCAGGATAACCTCGGGAGTCTGTGTATAACAACATGTTCATAACGTACTAGACGGCAGGATAACCTCGGGAGTCTGTGTATAACAACGTCCATAACGTACTAGACGGCAGGATAACCTCGGGAGTCTGTGTATAACAACATGTTCATAACGTACTAGACGGCAGGATAACCTCGGGAGTCTGTGTATAACAACATGTTCATAACGTACTAGACGGCAGGATAACCTCGGGACTGTGTATAACAACGCCCTAACGTACTAGACGGCAGGATAACCTCGGGAGTCTGTGTATTAACAACGTCCATAACGTATAACGGCAGATAAATCGGAAAGTCTGTGTATAACAACGTCATAACGTACTAGACGGCAGGATAAAACCCCGGGAGTCTGTGTATAACAACATGCCCTAAGTAAGACGGCAGGTACCTCGGGAGTTGTGTTAACAAAGTTGCTAGTTTGAGACACTGTGGGTCCCAGGGAAAAGTTAGCTAGTTTGAGATCACTTGTGGCTCAGGAGCCCTCGGACCTTCGACCACCCCGCAACCCTCACTAGGTGAGTACAACTAGTGACTACACACCACACACACACACACACCTATAACAACACCTTACACACACACCGACCACAGAGCACACACACACAACACACACACACACTCACCAACACACACACACAACACACACAACTCACACACACACACACCTACACACAACACCTACACACACACCTACACACCCACACACACACACACCTACACACACACAGACACACAACACCTACACACACACACACACCCCTACAACACCACACACACACACACACACTACACACACACACACACACACACACACACACAGACACACACACACATACAAACACAGCACGCACACACACACCTACACCATATCACACAATACATCACACACACGACACAGGGCAACACACATACACACCACACACATACACACACACACACACACACACAAACACACAACACACCTACTCAACAACACCTACACACACAAACACAACCACACACAACACACACACACACACACACATAACACACACACACACAAACACACACACACACACACACAAAACACACAACACACACACACACACACACACATCACACACACACACTCACAACACAACACACACACACATTCTCTATATACGTTATGGGATGAAAATAATAAACTAGAAATTAAGGTGTGGGTTCTGCACACTGGCAGTACGACTCTGTCTAAGATACTTGGTTATGTTGTAATGTTCTGTGATGTGAGAATGGGTCAAGCAAAATGTAAAATTAATGTTGTTTGGTAATGTGTGAGATGTTTAAATATTAGCAGTATTATACCATTGAATGTTGTGCACACAATGGTAATTTCTTCAGGTCCTAATGTTTATGTTATAAATTAATACTAACGTTAATGTTTAGTGAATGTTTTAACTCGTAAGCTGAATATTATTCTGTAATAGAATTTAAAAGTAGTTAACTTCCATTTAAGAATACTGTTTCACTTGATTATTTTTTCAGTTGTTAAAATTTTCTTAAAAGTTGTTATTGATTCATAATTGTAAATAATCCTGGTTCAACACATCACACAGGACATTATAAATTATACCACACTGATTCACATTGAAAAACTTACTTATACTCACATGTAAACATTTTATGGCATTAATTTTTTTTTTACGATTGAACGGTTATTATTTTACTGAAACCGGTATCAGCTTCAGATGTTTTGGAAATATCTCTGAGTGTCCTACAATAGCTAAGAGAATTTTAGCTGAGGTATAACCTTCATTCCCAGGCTATCCATTACTTTCAGTCAATTGAGAGCTGAGGCTGTCACTCATCTGCGCCCACGCTTCATCTGTCATGTATGAGCATCCTAACTATGTACTTGCTGACGGATATCTTATTTCCAAATGTGATAATTCCTGCAAGGATAAAACATTCTGTAGGGAACATTTCATAACTGTAAATAGCGAGACGTCACCAAACTCACAAACATCTGTTATAACTCCAGATTATTTCTGTTTTTTTTTTTTTTTTTTTTTTTTATCAGCAGGAAGTAGGATGATCCGTAACTTTCAGATTTAAATAACAGAACCAAAAAGTAATTCTAGTTTAAACAAAAAAACAGAAAATAGGAAATGAAGAGAGTGAAGTGTGGAGCTGGTGAGATGAAGTGTGGAGCTGGTGAAGGTGAGTGTGGAGCTGGTGAGAGTGAGTGTGGAGCTGGTGAGAGTGAAGTATGTGACTGGTGAGAGTGAAGTGAGGAGCTGGGTGAGAGTGAAGAGTGGACTGGTGAATTTGTGAGTGTGGAGCTGGTAGAGTGCAGTTCTTGACCTGGTGAGAGTGAGAACACCGGAGATCCGCTCCCCACAATCTGCTACAGTTCTTCATGTTACTTACTTAAGGAAGGTGTCTCGCCAGTTTTGATGGATAGTTTTTAATATTTCTTGTTTCTCTTCTTTCTGTTCCGGTTTGCATATAAGATAACGGGTAAAATCTTACCAAACTTTCCAGTTCAGTTGTTTACCAAGACACTTACAATCAATTGTAATTTTTTCAATGTTGTTCTTTAAATTTCACATGCGAAGTGGGGGGGTGGTTTTAATTCTGTCTACTGTAAGACAAGTATGTCTTAGGAAGACAAGTAGAACAGGTGACTTCTATGTTGACCTAAGATAAACCTGTGGACATAAGATAACACTAGGACCTAAGATAATACGAATGGTCCTAAGACAACACTATGACCTAGAGATAACCCCTATGGACTTAGGGAAAACACTATGAACTTAAGATAACACTATAAACTTAGGGATAATACATTGACCTAAGATTGACACTATTGACCTAGATAACATTACGGACATAAGTGACAGTCTATTGGTCCTAAGATGACACTGTGGACCTAAGATAACACTATTGGACGTAAGATAACACTATGGACCTAGATACCACTATGGACCTATTGATAACTCTATGGACGTAAGATTGATATCAAGATAAACACTATGGCCTAAGAATAATACTATATGGACTTAATAACACTATGACCAAAATAATCACAATGGACCTTAGATAACACTATGGACCTTAATAACACTATGAGCCTAAAATAACACAATGAGACCTTAGATAACACTATGGACCTAAGATAACACTAATGGACCTTATATACATTATGAACTAAGATATCACTATGGACCTTAGATAGCACTATTGGACCTAAGATCTAACACTATGGCCCTCAGATACACTATGGACCTTATATAACATATCTTACGAGTAAGCCATCTAGGAAGTTGTGAGGACCCTTTGAGTCCATTTAGGAAGCTGTGAAGGACCTATGAGTAACCATCTGTTATGCACTTAGAGCTATTGCGCTATTCCATATTTCCTTCGTTTTCCTCTTCTTCATCGGTCCGTCTTATTCACACACACACACACACACACAACACACACACACAGCACACATATCCAAGCACTACACACAAAATAATAATGAATCATCCTCCTAATATTTCAATGAGACAATATTGAATGACCATTAGATTAAAAATTTGTATGAATAGAGAGAATAATATTTAATATATTTATTCTAATTAATAGATAAGTACAGTATATATGGAGTTAACATCACACATGTGACTCGGACTTTCTCTTGCTCGCTGATACTTGCATATGTGCTTTAACACCAACACTATCACTCCACCCACATTAACGGATGTGGTGGTCACATGTGAATTGTCACATAATGCCCGAGCGGCCCATGTGACAATCTAGGAAATTGGATAGCGGTCCATCCATGAAATTAAGAATTCACTTTATGTAGGTCTACAATGCGCAGTGTCAACACATACAAAATAGAGAAACTTTTAACAGCAAAACCTTCTCACCGCCTCTAGCAACCACCATCACTCTAGAGTGTGCAGAGGGTTGCGGCACTGTTTAATGGCTTTTCAAATTATCACTTTCATACGAAAAGGTCGGTGACTGTTGGTGGTAGAGTGTGGGAGATCAATACCTCCTGTTGGAGTGTAGAGTGTGGGGAAGTATACCTGCACTTTGGCGTGAAGATGTCTGGGAGAGTATACCTGGCCTGTTTTTGGTTGTAGAGTGTGGAGAGTATACCTGCCTGTGGTGTAGAGGTGTGGGGCGGGGAGTATACTGCCTGTTTGGTGTGATGTGAGAGTATACCTCCTTTGGGGGCTAGAGTGTGGTAGAGTATACTACTGTTGTGTGTAAGTGTGGGTATGTAATTATAACGCTGCCTGTTGGTGTAGAGTGTGGGATTATACCTACCTGTTGGTGTAAGTGGGGGATAATAACCTTGCCTGTTGGTGTAGAGTGTGGGGAGTATACCTGCCTGTTGGTGTAGTGTGTGGAGAGTATACCTGCCTGTTGGTGTAGAGTGTGGGGAGTATACCTGCCTGTTGGTGTAGAGTGTGGAGAGTATACCTGCCCTGTTGTGTAGAGTGTGGAGAGTATAGCTTTCCCTGTTGGCTGCGTAGTTTGGAGAGTATAACCTGCCTGTTGGGCGTGTAAGTGTGGGGAGTATACCTGCATGTACTGGTTAGAGTGCGGAGAGTATACCTGACTGTTGTGTAGAGTGTGGGGAGTATACCTACCTGTTGGTGTAAGAGTTGGGGGGGTGGAGAGTATACCCTGCCTGTTGTGTATAGATTGTGGGGAGTATACCTGCCTTGTTGGTGTATAGAGTGTGGAGAAGTATACTGCCTGTTGGTTAGTAAGAGTGTGGGAGTATACAGCCTACCTGTTGGTGTAGAGGTGGGCGAGTTATACCTGCCTGTTTGGTGAGAGTGTGGGGAGTAAACCTGCCTGTTTGGTGTAGAGTGGTGGCGAGATACACCCTGCCTGGTGGTGTAGAGTGTGGGAAGTATAACCTATCCTGTTGTGTAGAGTGTGGGAGTATACCTGCCTGTTGGTGTAGAGTGTGGGGAGTATACCACCTGTTGGTGTCAGGAGTGTGGGAGAGTTATAACACTGCCTGTTGGTTGTGGAGTGTGGGGAGTATACCTACCTGTTGGTGTAGAGTGTTGGGGATATCCTGCCTGTTGGTGTAGAGTGTGGGAGTATACCACCTGTTGGTGTAGAGTTGTGCGGGGAAGGTATACCTACCGTGTCTTGGTGTAAGAGTGTGGAGAGCATACCTGCCTGTTGGTGTAGAGTGTAGGGGAGTATACCTACCTGTTATGGGTGTAGAGTGTGGGGAGTATACCTGCCTTTGTTGGTGTAGAGTGTGGGGAGTATACCTGCCTGTTGGTGTAGAGTGTGGAGAGTATACCTGCCTGTTGGTGTAGAGTGTGGGGAGTATACCTACCTGTTGGTGTAGAGTGTGGGGAGTATACCTGCCTGTTGGTGTAGAGTGTGGGGAGTATACCTACCTGTTGGTGTAGAGTGAGTGGGGAGTATACCTGCCTGTTGGTGTAGAGTGTGGGGAGTATACCTGCCTGTTGGTGTAGTGTTGGAGAGTATACCTGCCTGTTGGTGTAGAGTGTGGGGAGTATAACCTGCCTCTTGGTGTATGTGGAGAGCTATACCTGCCCTTTTGGGTGTACAGTGTGGAGAGTAATACCTTGAGCCTGTGCGGTGAGTGTTGGAGAGTATACCTGCCTGTTGGTGTAGGAGTGTGGGGAGTATACCTCAATTTGGTGAGAGTGTTGAGAGTATACCTGACAGTTTTTGGTGTAGAGTGTGGGGAGTATACCTGCCTGTTGGTGTAGAGTGTGGGGAGTATACCTGCCTGTTGGTGTAGAGTGTGGAGAGTATACTTGCCTGTTGGTGTAGATTGTGGGGAGTATACTGCGCTGTTGGTGTACGATGTGGGGAGTAATAACTGCCTGTTGTGTAGAGTGGTGGAAGAGTAAACCTGCCTGTTGGTGTAGAGTGTGAGAGTATCTTGCCTTTGTTGTAGAGGTGGAGAGTAAAACCTGCTTGTGGTGTACCGAGTGTGGGGAGATACCTGCCTGTTGTGTAGAGTGTGAGATTATATCCTGACTTTGTGTAGAGTGTGGGGAGTATACCACGCCTGTTGGTGTCTGAGGACGTGTGGGAAGTATACCTGCCTGTTGGTGTAGAGTGTGGAGAGTATACTTGCCTGTTGGTGTAGGAGTTGGGAGTCAAATACCTCCTGTTGCGGTGTTAGAGTTGGGGAGTATACCCTCCTGTAGTGGGTGTAAGTTGTGGAGATATACCTCCTGTTGGTGTAACGAGTGTGGGGGAGTATACCGCCCTGTAGTGTAGAGTGTGGAGAATACCTGCCCGAATGCTGTAGAGTGGTGGATAGCATACGTTCCTGTTGGGTAGAGTGTGGGGAGTATACCTGTCTGTTGGGTGTAGACAGTGGTGGGGAGTATACTGCCTGTTGGTGTAGAGTGTGGAGAGTATACTTGCCTGTTGGGGTAGAGTGTGGGGAGTATACCTGTCTGTTGGTGTAGAGTGTGGGGAGTATACCTCCTGTTGGGGTGTAGAGTGTAGGGGAGTATTCCTTCCTGCCTCTTGGTGATAGAGTAGTGAGAGGTACTACTTGCCTGAAGGTGTAGATGTGGGAGAGTCTACCAACTGTTGGGTGTAGAGTGTGGGGAGTATACCTGCCTGCTGGTGATAGAGTGTTGGAGATTAGACTTAACTCTGTTGGGTGTAGAGGACGGGAGTATACCTGTCTGTTGTGTAAGAGTGTGGGATGTGTTTCCTGCCTGTTGGGTGTAGAGGTGTGGAGAGTATACCTGCCTGTTGGTGTAGAGGTGCGGGAGTATACCTGCCTGTTGGTGTAGAGTGTCGGGAGTAAACCTGCCTGATGGTGTATGAGCGTGGGAAAGTATACCTGACTGATGGTGTAGAGTGGTGGAGAGCTATACCTGCCTGTTAGGTTAGAGTGTGGGGAGTATACCTGCCTGTTGGTGTCTAGAGTGTGGGAGTAATACCTGCCTGTTGTGTAAGTGTGGGAAGTATACCTGCCTGTTGGTGTAGAGTGTGGGGAGTATACCTGCCCTGTTGTGTAGAGAGTGGGGAGTATACTCCCTGCCTGTTGGTGTAGAGTGTGGAGAGTATAACTTTTGCCTGTTGGTAGTATGAGATGTGTGTAGTATACCCTGCCTGTTAGGTTGTAGATGTGTGGGGAGTAACCCTGGCCTGTTGGTGTAGAAGTGGGGGAGTAATACCTGTCCTGTGGTGTAGAGTGTGGAGAGTATACTGCCTGTTGGTGTAGAGAGTCGGGAGAGTATACCTGCCTGTTGCGGAGTATAGTGTGGAGAGTAAACCTGCCTGTGGTGTAGAGTGTGGAGAGTATACCCTGCCTTTTGGTGTAGAGTGTGGAGAGTAATACCGCCTGTTTGTGTAGAGTGTTGGGGAAGTATACCTTCCTGTTGGTGTAGAGATGTGGAAGTTAAACCTGCCTGTTGGTAGAGTGTGAGAGTATACCTGCCTGTTGGTGTAGAGTGTGGGGAGAGTATACCTGCCTGTTCTGGTGTCTAGAGTGGTGGAGAGTAGAATACCTGCCTAGTTTGCGTAGAGTGTGGGGAGTATACCTGCCAGTTGGTAGTAGAGTGGTGGAGAGTATACCTGCCTTTGGAGTAGAGTGTGGAGAGTATAACCTGCCTGGGGTGTAGAGATGTGGGGATTATAAGCCAGCCTGTTGTGTAGAGTGTGGAGAGTATACCTGCCTGTTGGTGTAGAGTGTGGAGAAGTATACCCTGCCTGTTGGTTGTAGAGTCAGTGTAGAGTATACTTGCCTGTTGGTGTAGAGTGTGGGGAGTATACCTGCCTGTTGGTGTAAGTAGTATGGAGAGTATACCTGCCTGTTGGTTGTAGTGTGTGGGGGAGTATAGCCTGCCTGTTAGGTGTAGAGTGTGGGGGTAACCTGCCTGTTGGTGTAGAGTGTGGAGAGTATACCTGCCTGTTGGTGTAGAGTGTGGAGAGTATACCTGCCTGTTGGTGTAGAGTGTGGAGAGTATACCTGCCTGTTGGTGTCAAGTGTGGGGATTAATACCTGCCTGTTTGGTGTAGAGTTGGGGGGTATACCTGCCTGTATGGTGTAGAGTGTGAGAGTATACTGCCTGTTGGTTAAGAGTGTGTGGGAGTAGACCTGCCTGTTGTGTAGAGTGTGGAGAGTATACTGCCTGTGGTGTTAGAGTGTGAAGAGTATACCTGGCCTGTTGGTGTAGAGTGGTGGGAGTATACCTGCCTGTTGGTGTAGACAGTGTGGAGAATACTAAACCTGCCTGTTGGTGTAGAGTGTGGAGAGTATAAACACTGCCTGTTGGTGTAGAGATGTGGGCGTAATAACCTGCCTGTTGGTGTAAGTGTGGAAGTATACCCTGTCCTGCTGTGAGTGTAGAGTGTGGAGAGCGTATACCTGCCATTGGTGTAGAGTGTGGAGGAGTTTACCAACTGCCTGTTGTGGAGAGTGTGGAGAGTTAATACCTGCCTGTTGGTGTAGAGTGTGGGGAGTATACCCTGCCTGTTGGTGTAGAGTGTGGGGAGTCATAACCTCCTGTTGGTGTAGAGTGTGGAGAGTATACTGCCTGTTGGTCTGTAGGTGTGGAGAGTATACATGCCTGTTGGTGTAGAGTGAGGAGAGTAACCTGCCTGTTGGAGTAATGTGATTGGATAGTATACCTGCCTGTTGGTGAGATGTGGAGAGAATACCTGACATCTCGCCAGGTGTTGTAATCTCTATCGCTTTAAAACCACTTTGTTTAATTGTAATAAATTTGTATGTGAATATAAAGGTGGGATGACCTGGTATGTATATAAGATACCTTGGTATGTGATTATAAGGATGACCTGTATGTGATATAATGGATGACCTGGTATGTGGATAAAAGGATGACAATGTAATGATACAAGCGATGATCTGGTATATAATACAAGGATGACAGGTAAGTAAATATAAGTATAACCAGGTTTTATGATACTAGGATGACCTGGTATATGATATGAGGATGACCCTGGCATGTGTTATAAGGAGACTGGTATGTAAATTAAGGATAACCAGGCATGTGTTATAAAGGACAACTTGTATGTGACATAAAGATGACCTGTTTATGAAATAAGGATTAACCTGGTAAGTGATATAAGGACGACCTTGTATTTGATATAATGATGACTGGTATGGAATAAAAGGATGACCTTGTAATGGGATATAAGTGTTTGACCTTGATTGGATATGTGGATGGCCTGGTAATGGAAATATAAGGGTGACCTGTGAGGTAATATAACAATGACCTGGCATGGGATATAATATAAGAGTGGGAAACCCCGGGGGTTACGGGGATATAAGGATGGACTCTGGCATGGAATATAAGGATGCCTGGTATAAATTTATAAGGATGACCTGGTTTGGGATATGACAATGACCTGGCATGGGGATATAAGGATATCGGTATGGAGATAAGGATACCTGGTATGGGATAAAAAGATGACTCTGGTATGGGATATAAGGATGACCTGTATGGGGTAATATGATGACTTGGTAAGGATATAAGGATGACCTGGTATGGGAATATAAGGACGGACTTGGTATGGAAATTAAGGATGACCTGGTATGGAATATAAAGGATGACCTGGTATGGGATATAAGGATGACTTGGTATGCAATATAAGGATGACCTGGTATGGATATAAGGTTGACCTGTATGGAATAAAAAATGACACGTTATGTGATATAAGGAGGACCTGGTACGGAATATAGATGAACCTGGTACGGAAAATAAGGATGGACCTGGTAAGGGATAAAGGAACGACGCTGCTATGGGATATAAGGATAAACGGTATGGGATAATAAGGATGACCTGGTATGGAATATAAGAATTACCCGTGGTCCTGCGATATAAAGATGACCTGGTATGGAAAAAGGATACCTTGTAAGGATATAAGAATGATGAACCTGAATGGAAATAAGGATGGTCTGCCTATGGGATATAAGGATCAACCCTGCATGGGTATATGGATGACCTGGTATGGGAATAAGGATCACCTGGTATGGGTAATATGGATGAACCGGGATGGGATATACGGATGAACCTGGTATGGGATATAAGGAATTGACCTGGTATGGGTATATGATGACCTGGTATAGGATATAGGATCCTTGGTATGGGATATAAGGATGACCTGGAATGGAATAAAAGATAAACCTGGTATGGAATATAAGATGATCTGGTATGGATATAAGTTGACCTATTATTGATATGTGAAAGTCCTGGATAAAATATAAGGGTGACCGGGGGTGCTGGTGTGGGATAAAGGACGGCCTGGTAATGAATATAAGTGAACCTGGTATGGGATATAAGGTTGATCTGGTTTGGGATATAAGGATGATCTGGTGTGCGATATAAAGAGATCTGGTGTTTGATATAAGGGATGACCCTGTATGGGATTTTAAGGATGACCTGGTAAGTGATATAAAGTTTGACCAGGTTATGGGATATAAGGATGGAACTGGTTGTGATATGAGGATGACTTGGTAATGGGGATATATGTTTGACCTGGTATGGGTATATAAGGATAGACCTGGTATGGCATGTAAGAATGGCTTGGGTATAGCATATGAGAATGACCTGGTATGGCATATAAGAATGTCTGGTATGGCATATGAGAAATGACCTGTAATGGCATATAAGAATGACCTGAGTATAGCATATGAGAATGACCTGGTATGCCTATAAGAATGGAACCTGGTATGGCATATAAAGGATTAGGTCACATCAAACTCCAGACACAACACAATACAATGGAAGAGAAAAACGTAGGGCAAACACCTGAGGCTGACCAACACAATTCGATCACCAAACTGGTTTTCTTCTCTCATATTTTAATCTCGTGATGTAAACTTTGTTGGCCAGAAATTAAACACACAGTTTATTAAGTATCCTTTACTATAAATCCTCAATAACTATTAAAATTTCAACTCATCTTCAATAATATCATTTTCAAAACCGTCTTCCAATCCCATCTTCAAAACCATCTTCACACCATCTTCCGCTCATCTTCAGCTCATCATCACCGACTCTCCACAGACACCACTCACTTCCAACCATCCACATATGTGTGTCTATACTGAGTGAACAACATTTTTGCGTTTTATTGAATGGGTTCAATGAGCTTTCTATTCCAGATCAAACAGTGTTTCAATATGTGTTCCCTTCTGATCAAATTGTTTCATTAAATGTTTCTAAGTCATATCAAGTACAACGTACCAGATCCACATTTCCATGTTCCAACCAGCGGTACGGAAATCTTGTCTCCAGATCAAGTAATTGATGGTTAACACAAACTTTCTTACATTTTACTCAGGTCCGCCACTTTAATTTTTACATGGTTACTCATAGGTCGCCCTAAACCTACATGGTCTGCCTCGACGGCCCGTGAGATCCCTTGCTTTTTAGGTCGTCCCTTTCCCCAGTCCGCGTGTCCAGAGTCCGCCTGTGTCCCCCCCCTGAGAGCATTCTCCCTTCCCCCCACTTCCCCATTGTCTGCCTCGCGCCGGTGAGTGCCTTTTTCCGTCTTTTCCCCAGGTCCGCGTGTCCAGGAGTCCGCCTGTGTCCCTTCTAAGCATTCTCCCTTCCCCAATTCCCCAGGGTCTGCCTCGACGCCGGTGAGTGTCCTTTTTTCGTCTTTCCTTTCCCCAGGTCCACGTGTCCAGGAGTCCGCCTGTGTCCCCTCAGGCATTCTCCATTCCCCACTTCCCCAGGGTCTGCTCGACGACGGCCCGGTGAGTATCCTTATTCGTCTTTCCCAGGTCCACGTGTCCTGGAGGTCTGACTGTGTCCCCTCAGGATTCCCCCCTGTCCCACACTTCCCCCAGGGTCTGCCTCGACGGCCGGAGAAGTATCCTTTTTCGTCTCTCCCAGGTTCCGCGTGTCGCAGGAGTCCCGCCTGTGTCCCCTCAGCATTCTCCCTTCCCCACTTCCTCCCCAGGGTCCTGCTTCGACGGCCGGTGAGGTATCCTTTTTCGTCTCTCCCAGGTCCCGCGTGTCCAGAGACCACATGCTATCCCCTCAGACATTCTCTCCCTTATCCCCACTTCCCAGGGTCTGCCTCGACGGTACCCCCGGTGAGTGTCCTTTTTCGTCTCTCTCTCTCCCGGTCCGCGTGTCCAGGAGTTCCGCCTGTGGACCCCCCAGGCATCCTCCCTTCCCCACTTCCCAGGGTCCTGCCCTTGACGGCCGGTGAGTGTCCATTTTTTTCAGTCCTTCTCTCCCAGGTCCGCGTGTCCAGGACTCCGCCTGTGTCCCCTCAGGCATCCTCGCTTCTCCAACTTCCCCAGGGTCTGCCTCGACGGCCGGTGAGTGACCTTTTTTCGTCCTCTCCCAGGTCCGCGTGTCCAGGAAGTCCCGCCTTGTGTCCCTCAGGCATCCTCCCTTCCCCACTACCCCCCAGGGTCTGCTCGACGCCGGTGAGTGTTCCTTTTTTCGTCTCTCCCAGGCCCGCGTGTCCCAGGAATCCGCCTGTTTCCCCTCGGCATCCTCTCCCTTTCCCCACTTCCCCAGGGTCTGCCTCGACGGGCCGGTGAGTTGTCCTTTGTTCGTCTCCCTCCCAAGTCCCGCAGGAGTTCACTCTGTGCGAAGGCCAGGTGCTCCCCCTTCCCCACTTCCCCCACACCCCAACCCTTGCACTTCCCCCCCCCCGGGTTTCCGTGGTTCCAGGAGTCACCTGTTGTGACGCAGGTGCTCCCCTTCCCCACTACCCCCCACAACCCCAACTTGCACCCCCCCCGGGTCCGTGGTTCCAGGAGTTCACAACTGTGCGAAGGCCAGGTGGTCCCCGTTCCCCCACCCCCCACAACCCCAACCTTGCACATCACCCCCCTCGGTCCGTGGTTCAGAGTTTCACCTGTGGCGAAGGCCAGGTGCTCCCGCTTCCCCACTTTCCCTCACAGCCCAACCTTGCACACCCCCCCCGGGTCCGTGTTCCCAGGAGTTTCATCTGTGCGAAGGCCAGGTGCTCTCCCCCTTTCCCACTTCCCCCACACCCTCAAACCTTTCAACTCCCCCCCGGGTTCCGTGGTTTTCCAGGATTTCACTCTGTGCGACGGCCAGGTGCTCCCCCCTTCCCACATCCCCCCACAACCCAACCTTGCACCTCCCCCCCACCCGGGTCCGTGGTTCCAGGAGTCCACCTGTGTGTCGCCAGTTTGCTCCCCTTCCTCCCCACTACCCCCACCACCCCAACCTTGCACCCCCCCCCTGGTCCGTGGTTCCAGGAAGTTCACCTGTGCGAAGGCCAGGTTGCTCCCCCTAGTCCCCACTACCCCTACAAACCCCTAACGTTGCACATCCCCCCCCTCGGGTCCGTGGTTCCAGGATTTCACCTGTGTGGCCGAAGGCCAGGTGCTCCCCCTTCCCCACTTCCACCCCACCCCAACCTTGCACTCCCCCCCCCCGTGTCCGTGGTTCCAGGGAGCCACCTGTGTGACGCAGGGTGCTCCCCCCTTCCCCACTACCCCACCACACATCAACCTTGCACAACAAGCTCCCCCCCCGGGTCCGTGTTCCAGGAGTCACCGTGCGGGGCGAAGGCCAGGGCTCCCCCTTCCCCACCAATACCTCTACAACCCTAAACGTTTGCACACCCCCCCCCTCGGGTCCAGTGGTTCCAGAGTTCACCTGTGGCGAAGGCCAGTGCTCCCCTTCCCCACTTCCTCCCTCCACGCTCACAAATCCCCAACTTGCAACTCTTCCCCCCCCGTGTCCGTGGTTCCAGGATCCACCTGTGGTGACGCAGGGGCAGCCCCTTTCCCCACTAACCCCCACACCTCAACCTTGCACACACAACCTCTCTCCCCCCCCCCGGGTCCGTGGTTCCAGGAGTTCACCTGTTGGCGAAGGCCAGGTGCTCCCCCTTCCTCCCCACTTCCTTTCCCCCCCACACCCCCAACCTTGCATCCCCCCGTGTCCGTGGTTCCAGGAGTCCCACCTGTGGTGACGCCAGGTGCTTCCCCATTCCCCACTACCCGCACAGCCACACCTCGCAACCTTGCACCACACCCCCCCCCGGGTCCTGGTCAGGAGTTCACCTGTGCGTAGGCCCAGGTGCTCCCCCTTCCCCACTTCCCCAACACCGCCAACCTTTGCATCCCCCCCGGTCCGTGTTCCAGGAGTTCACCTGTGCGAAGCCAGGTGCTCCCCCTTTCCCCACTTCCCCCACACCCCAACCTTGCATCCCCCCGGTCAGTGGTTTCCAGGAGTTCACTCTGTGGCGAAGGCCAGGTGCTCCCTCCCCACTTCCCCACACCCCACCTTGCACACACCCCCCGGTCCGTGTTTCCAGGAGTTCACCTGTGCGAAGGCCAGGTGCTCCCCCTTTCCCCCCACTTTTCCCTCCCCCACAACCCCAAACCTTGCACAACCCCCACCCGGGTTTCCGTGTTCCAGGAGTTTCACCTGTGGCGAAGGCCAGGTTCTCCCCCTTGCCCACTTCCCCCACACCCCAACCATGCACACCCCCCCCCCGGGTCCGTGTTCCAAGAGTTCACCTGTGCGAAGGCCAGGTGCTCCCCCTTCCCACTTCCCCCACACCCCGAACCTTGCACAATACCCCCCTTCGGGTCCGTGGGTCCAGGAGTTTCACCCTGTGCGAAGGCCAGGTGCTCCCCTTCCCCACTTCCCCCACAAACCACCATTCACACCCAACCTTGCACTCCCCTCCCCGGTTTCCGCGTGTCCAGGAGTCCCATCTGTCCGCCTAGTCAGATATCTCCCCTTCCCCCTACTTCCCCAAGGTATCCTCGGCCTTTCCCAGTCCAATGTGTCCAGGAATTCATCCGTGGGGCCCCCGGATGTCTCCCCTTCCTCACTTCCCTTAGATATCTTCCAGTCATCAGCCTTCCCCAGGTTATCTATCCCGAAGTCAGCTCAGCCACCTCCGTGATCTAGCCAGATGAGAACGAGGCCCTTGTTTTGCTGGTCTACGTATAGAGACTGTCCCAGGTGGGTGGAATTACAGGAGGGGACACACAGGAAACGCGATCCTGTAGTTACACCACCAAGACAGTCTAGAACGTAGATCAGCCCGAACGCAGCCAAGCTAACCGTCCAGTTCGAACCACCAAGGCCTTGTAATCAGTGAAAATTGGGAGTTCTATTTAAATACACAATTCCATTCAATCATTAAATATAAGTTTCTTTTTTGTGCTTAATAAGCAGACATTAAGTGCATTTTGTGAATGTTTGTGTAATAACTGTAATAAGTATTAAACTTCGTGTTTTATTTAGTTTATTTGGTCTAATGTATTTGGAAAACGATCAGTTCTAGCCGCCGCTCACAATGTAATAAGTCACTTTATCTGACTTTTTGGGTATCCTTGGGTAATTTACATATTCGTTAATATGTATGATAGATTGATTAAGAGTTTTTTTACATGTACTTGTATCCTAAAGTAAACTTACTTAACTACTCATACACTTGGTTTTTTTACACTCACTTACTGCAATTCCATAAATGAAGCTTGTTCGTTCACCATCATTCCTACACATTCAAAACTGCGCACAATGAGCACACACCACACACACACACATGCACACACACATCACACACACACACACACACTACTCATATACAACAGGCCTAGTTGTCCAATCGAAATTTGCCTAGGACAAAATGGTAACTAAAACACACACACACACACACACACAACACACACACACACAGTATGTATAAACACACCTCACTGCCTCTTACGCTAATATGTATGTAACACAAATACACACACACACACAGCACGTAAGTACGCAACTTTGTTACCCGTCCATATATGCACTCTAACTCACGGTTGTTAAAATTATGTTTGTCTTTTAAAAATAAAATTGAAAACTTGGAAGGTAGAAAAACAATCTCCTACCCTAAATGGTTTGGTAAATCAGAAACTTTATATATTCAATATTGTGATGAAGAAGTTGGGGGGTGTGCGGTATTTGTAAGACATCCATTATGAAAAGGTCTGAAAGTTACTAGTTTTTAGAACACTTGTGGGTCAGGTAAAAGTTGCTAGTTTAGACACTTGTAGTCAGGTAAAGTTACTAGTTTTAGACACTTGTAAGGTCAGGTAAGTTACTAGTTTTAGACACTTGTGGGTCAGGTAAAGTTTACTTAGTTTTAGACACTTGTGGTCAGGTAAAGTTGCTAGTTTAGAACACTTGTGGTCAGGTAAAGTTGCTATTTTAGACACTTGTGGTTCAGGTTAAAGTTGCTAGTTTTAGGACACTTTGGGTCAGGTAAAGTTACTAAGTTTTAGACACTTGTGGGTCAAAGGTAAATTGCTAGTTTTAGACACTTGTAGGTCAGGTAAAGTTACTAGTGTTTTAGACACTTGTGGTTCAGGTAAAAGTTACTAGTTTTAGACACTTGTGGTCAGGGTAAAGTTATACTATGTTTTGAGGACACTTGTGGGTCAGGTAAAGTTACAGTTTTAGACAACTTGTGGCAGGTAAAGTTACTAGTTTTAGACACTTGGTGGGTCAGGTAAAGTTACTAGTTTAGACACTTGTGGTCAGGTAAAGTTACTTAGTTTTAGACACTTGGTGGTCAGGTAAAGTTTGCTAGTTGTAGACACTTGTGGGTCAGGTAAAGTTGCTTGTTGGAGACACTTGTGGGTCAGGTAAAGTTACTACTAGTTTTTAGACACATTGTGGTCAGGTAACCAATTTATTAGTTTTGAGACACCTTGTGGTCAGGTAAAGTTGCTAGTTTGGAGACACCTGTGGTCAAGGGTAAAGGTTACTAGTTTTAGACACTTGTGGGTACAGGTAAATTGCTCGTTTTAGACACTTGTGGTCAGTGTAAAGTTGCTAGTTTGAGACACTGTGGGTCCCAGGGAAAAGTTAGCTAGTTTGAGATCACTTGTGGCTCAGGAGCCCTCGGACCTTCGACCACCCCGCAACCCTCACTAGGTGAGTACAACTAGTGACTACACACCACACACACACACACACCTATAACAACACCTTACACACACACCGACCACAGAGCACACACACACAACACACACACACACTCACCAACACACACACACAACACACACAACTCACACACACACACACCTACACACAACACCTACACACACACCTACACACCCACACACACACACACCTACACACACACAGACACACAACACCTACACACACACACACACCCCTACAACACCACACACACACACACACACTACACACACACACACACACACACACACACACAGACACACACACACATACAAACACAGCACGCACACACACACCTACACCATATCACACAATACATCACACACACGACACAGGGCAACACACATACACACCACACACATACACACACACACACACACACACAAACACACAACACACCTACTCAACAACACCTACACACACAAACACAACCACACACAACACACACACACACACACACATAACACACACACACACAAACACACACACACACACACACAAAACACACAACACACACACACACACACACACATCACACACACACACTCACAACACAACACACACACACATTCTCTATATACGTTATGGGATGAAAATAATAAACTAGAAATTAAGGTGTGGGTTCTGCACACTGGCAGTACGACTCTGTCTAAGATACTTGGTTATGTTGTAATGTTCTGTGATGTGAGAATGGGTCAAGCAAAATGTAAAATTAATGTTGTTTGGTAATGTGTGAGATGTTTAAATATTAGCAGTATTATACCATTGAATGTTGTGCACACAATGGTAATTTCTTCAGGTCCTAATGTTTATGTTATAAATTAATACTAACGTTAATGTTTAGTGAATGTTTTAACTCGTAAGCTGAATATTATTCTGTAATAGAATTTAAAAGTAGTTAACTTCCATTTAAGAATACTGTTTCACTTGATTATTTTTTCAGTTGTTAAAATTTTCTTAAAAGTTGTTATTGATTCATAATTGTAAATAATCCTGGTTCAACACATCACACAGGACATTATAAATTATACCACACTGATTCACATTGAAAAACTTACTTATACTCACATGTAAACATTTTATGGCATTAATTTTTTTTTTACGATTGAACGGTTATTATTTTACTGAAACCGGTATCAGCTTCAGATGTTTTGGAAATATCTCTGAGTGTCCTACAATAGCTAAGAGAATTTTAGCTGAGGTATAACCTTCATTCCCAGGCTATCCATTACTTTCAGTCAATTGAGAGCTGAGGCTGTCACTCATCTGCGCCCACGCTTCATCTGTCATGTATGAGCATCCTAACTATGTACTTGCTGACGGATATCTTATTTCCAAATGTGATAATTCCTGCAAGGATAAAACATTCTGTAGGGAACATTTCATAACTGTAAATAGCGAGACGTCACCAAACTCACAAACATCTGTTATAACTCCAGATTATTTCTGTTTTTTTTTTTTTTTTTTTTTTTTATCAGCAGGAAGTAGGATGATCCGTAACTTTCAGATTTAAATAACAGAACCAAAAAGTAATTCTAGTTTAAACAAAAAAACAGAAAATAGGAAATGAAGAGAGTGAAGTGTGGAGCTGGTGAGATGAAGTGTGGAGCTGGTGAAGGTGAGTGTGGAGCTGGTGAGAGTGAGTGTGGAGCTGGTGAGAGTGAAGTATGTGACTGGTGAGAGTGAAGTGAGGAGCTGGGTGAGAGTGAAGAGTGGACTGGTGAATTTGTGAGTGTGGAGCTGGTAGAGTGCAGTTCTTGACCTGGTGAGAGTGAGAACACCGGAGATCCGCTCCCCACAATCTGCTACAGTTCTTCATGTTACTTACTTAAGGAAGGTGTCTCGCCAGTTTTGATGGATAGTTTTTAATATTTCTTGTTTCTCTTCTTTCTGTTCCGGTTTGCATATAAGATAACGGGTAAAATCTTACCAAACTTTCCAGTTCAGTTGTTTACCAAGACACTTACAATCAATTGTAATTTTTTCAATGTTGTTCTTTAAATTTCACATGCGAAGTGGGGGGGTGGTTTTAATTCTGTCTACTGTAAGACAAGTATGTCTTAGGAAGACAAGTAGAACAGGTGACTTCTATGTTGACCTAAGATAAACCTGTGGACATAAGATAACACTAGGACCTAAGATAATACGAATGGTCCTAAGACAACACTATGACCTAGAGATAACCCCTATGGACTTAGGGAAAACACTATGAACTTAAGATAACACTATAAACTTAGGGATAATACATTGACCTAAGATTGACACTATTGACCTAGATAACATTACGGACATAAGTGACAGTCTATTGGTCCTAAGATGACACTGTGGACCTAAGATAACACTATTGGACGTAAGATAACACTATGGACCTAGATACCACTATGGACCTATTGATAACTCTATGGACGTAAGATTGATATCAAGATAAACACTATGGCCTAAGAATAATACTATATGGACTTAATAACACTATGACCAAAATAATCACAATGGACCTTAGATAACACTATGGACCTTAATAACACTATGAGCCTAAAATAACACAATGAGACCTTAGATAACACTATGGACCTAAGATAACACTAATGGACCTTATATACATTATGAACTAAGATATCACTATGGACCTTAGATAGCACTATTGGACCTAAGATCTAACACTATGGCCCTCAGATACACTATGGACCTTATATAACATATCTTACGAGTAAGCCATCTAGGAAGTTGTGAGGACCCTTTGAGTCCATTTAGGAAGCTGTGAAGGACCTATGAGTAACCATCTGTTATGCACTTAGAGCTATTGCGCTATTCCATATTTCCTTCGTTTTCCTCTTCTTCATCGGTCCGTCTTATTCACACACACACACACACACACAACACACACACACAGCACACATATCCAAGCACTACCCCCACAATATGGAATGGACCTGTCTCTCTAGCAGCAGGTATGTTGTGTCTCTCACATGACATGACTGTCTCCCCTGGCAGGTATATAGTGTCCCCCACACTGGCATGATGTCTCCCCTGGCAGGTTTGTAGGGGTCTCCACACTGCATGACTGTCTCCCATGCTGTATGTAGTGTTCTCCCACCACTGGCTTGACTGTCTCCATGGCAGGTATGTAGTGTCTCCCAAAAAAATGGCCATGACTGTATCTCCCCCTGGAAGGTATGTAAGTAGTCTCCCACATGGCCATGAATTCTTTCCCTTGCGGTATGTAGTTGTCTCCACACTGACTATGGTCTGTCTCCCTGGCGGTATGTAGTGTCATCCCTACACTGGCAATGGACTGTCTCCCTGGAGGTTCATGAAGTGGTCTACCACACGTGGCTGACTGTCTCCCTGCCAGGGTATGTAGTGTCTCCCACACTGCAATGACTGTCTCCCCTGCAGGTATGTAGTGTCTTCCACACTGGCATGACTGTCTCTCTGGGCAGGTAGGTTGTGTCTCACACATGGCATGACTGTTCTCCCACTAGCAGGTATGATTGTGTCTCCCACAATGGCTATGACTGTCTCTCCCTGGCAAGGTATGTAGTGTCTCCAAAACTGGCATGACTGTCTCTCCTGGCCAAGGTATGTTGTGTCTACCACACTCGGCATGACTGTACTTCCCCTGGCAGGTATGTTGTGTCTCCCACACTGGCATGACATGTCTCTACTGGCAGGTATGTCAGTGTCTCCACAACTAATGGAATGATCTGTCTCCCCTGGCAGGTATGTTGTGTCTCCCACTTGGTATTTACTGTCTCTCATGGGTCAGGTATTGTTGTGCCTCACCACACTGGTATTCTGTCCTCTTAATGGCGATATGTTGTGTCTCCCCTCCCCACATGGCCTATTATTATCCTCCCCTGGAAGGTATGTATGTGTCTCCCACCTGGCATTACTGTATTCCCCTGCGCAGGTATAGGTTTCTGTAGTGTCCTCCCACACACTGGCCCCATGACTGTCTTCCCACATGGCAGGTATGTAGAGTGTCTCCCACAACTGGCATTGACTGTTCCCCTGGCAGGTATGTAGTGTCTTCCCACACGGGAGCAGACTGTCTCTCCTGGCGGTATTTGTGTTTCCCACAAATGGCATGATGTCTCACCTGGCAGGTATGTTCGTGTCATCCCACACTGGCCATGACTGTCTCTCCTGGCAGGTATGGTAGTGTCTCCCACACTGGCATGACTGTCTCTCTCTGGGCATGTATGTAGTGTCTCCACATGGAATGACTGTCTCCACTGGCAGGTATGCTTGTGTCTCCCAAACTGGGCATTACTGTCTTACTGGCAGGTATGTAGGGTCTACCACATTGTGAAAGATATCTCCCTGGCAAGGTATGTGTGTGTCTCCCACACTGGCATGTACTGTTCTCCACCTGTGATGGTATGATTGTGTATCCCACACTGGCATGACTATTGTCTCTCCTGAGCTATGTAGTGTCTCCCCATATACTTGCCTGACTGTCATCTCATGGCTGGTGTGTTAGTGTCTTCCCACGCAATGGCCCTGTCTGCTCCTCCCATGGCAGGTATTGTAGTGTCTTCACTCCACGGGCATGACTGTTCCACTGGCAGGTTGTTGTGTACTCCCACACTGGCTTCTGTCTGTTCTCCTGCAGGTATGTTTGTGTCTCCCACACCTGATGACTGTCTACGCATGGCAAGAGTACTTGTGAGTGTCTCTCCCACACGGGCATGACTGTATCCACCTGGCAGGTATGTAGGGTCTCCCACCACTGACAGACTGTCTCTCCTGGCAGGTATAGTCGTGTCGTCCCACACTGGAATGACTGTCTCCCTGGCAGGTATGTAGTGTCTCCACAGCTGGCACGAATGTTCTCTCCTGGCAGGTATGTTGGTTGTCTTCCCACATGGGCATTATTGTCTCTCCTGGCATTTAGTTATCGTGTCTCCCACACTAGCATTATTGTCTCCAATGGGCAGGTTTGTTGTGTCTCCCACACTGGCCATTATTGTCCTCCCCTGGCAGCGTATGTAGTGTCTACCCACACTGGCATGGGACTGTTTCTCCTGGCAGCGTATGGTTGTGTCTCCCACACTGGCATTACGTCTCCCCCTGGCGAGGTATGTAGTGTCTCCCACACTGGCATTATTGTCCATCGATCCTGGAGGGTATGTTGTGCTCACCATGCATGAGACTGTCTCCCTGGCAGGTATGTAGTGTCTCCCACATGGCTTTATTGTTTTCTACTCCTATGGGCTGGATCTGTTGTGCTCCCACGTGGCATTACTGTCTCCCCTGGCTGGTATGTAGTGTCCCCAACACTGGAATCTACTTGTCTACCCCTGGCAGGTATGTTGTGCCTCCCCACAGGGTATTACTGTCTCCCAAGGCAGGGGGTATGATGGGTCTCACACACTCGGGCCATTATTGTCTGCCCTGGGCAGGCTATTGTATTGTCTCCTACACTGTATTACTGTCTCTTCTGGTAGGGGTATGTGTTGCCTCCCACACTTGAATTGACTGTCTTCTCATTGGCAGGTATGTCTTGTCTTCCTCCCATGGCATGACTGTCTCTCCTGGCAGGTATTGATTTAGCATGTTCTCCCACACTGGCATGACTGTTCTTCTCCTGGCGGTATGTTGTGCTTCCCTCACTGCATTACTGCTCCCCTGGCAAGGTATGTTGTGCATCCCGACACTGGTATTTCTGTCTATCCTGGCGGATATGTCACTATTGTGTTCTCCGACATGGCAATTATTGTCTCCCCTGGCACGGTATGAAGTTTTGCTTCCTGACAGCTGGCATTACGTGTCTCCCTGGGCAGTTATGTTGTGCTCCGCCACACTTGGCATGACTGTTCTCCCTGGCAGGTATGTTGGGTCACACACTGGCATTATGTCCTCCCTGGCAGGGTCAATCTTTGTGTCTCCCACACGGCATTATTGTCTCCCCTGGGAGGTATGTAGTGTTATCACACCCACTGGCATTACTGTCTCCCAGGCAGTGTATGTAGTGTTCTCCACACTGGCATTTTACTGTTCTCCGCTGGCGGTATGTAGTGCGCCCACGCCACTGGCATTACAGTCTCCGCCTGGCAGGTTTGTAGTGTCTACTCACGACTGGAATTATTGTGCCTTCCCTGGCAGGTATGTGTGGGTCCTTCGCACATGGCATATTACTGTTCTCCCCTGGCAGTGTTATGTAGTGTCTCCCACACTGGAATTATTGTACTTCCGACTGGCAGGTATGTAGTGTACCTTCCACACTGGCATTACTGTCTCTCCTGGCAGGTATGTGTGTTGTCTCCCACACTGGGACTCATTACTGTTTCTGCATGGCAGTATGTTGTCGTCTCACCACCATATGGCAATACTGTCGTCTCCTGGAAGGTTATGTTGTGTCTCCCACTACTGACATTACTGTTCCTCCATGGAAGCGTATGTTTCGTCTCCCACACTGAACATTACTGTCAATCTGGCAAGTATCCTTGTGGCTCCTCCCACACTGTGTCAATTGCTGTCTTCCTGGCAGGTATGTTCGTGTCTCCCGCACTTGCTTACCTGTGTCTCTCCTGGCAGGTATCTTGAGTCTCCCACACTGGCATTATTGGTCTCCCTGGCTGGGTATGTAGTGTTCTCCTACCACTGGCATGACTGCTCTTCTGTCTGGCAGGTATGTTTGTGTCTCCCACACTGGCAATTACTGATCTCCTGGCAGGTATGTATTGTCTCATCTCCACATGGTATTACTGTCTCCTCTGGTAGTTATGTTGTGTCATCCTCACACTGCATGGACTGTCTTCCCTGGCAGGTAATGATATTGTCTCCACACTGGCATATATTGTCTCTCCGGCAGGTATGTTGGTCCTCCCACACTGGGAATTTACTGGCCTCCCTTGAGTTATTATGTTGTGCCCCTCCCACACTGGGTATTATGTATCCCTGGCAGATATGTTGTGTCTCCCACATTGCATTTTAGTCTCCCTTGACTAAGGTATGTTGTGTTCCACTCTGAGCATTACTGTCTCTCCGGCAGGTATGTTGTGCCTCGACACACTGGCATTATTTGTACTCCCCTGGGCAGGTATGTAGTTGTCTCACTACACTGGCTTACTGTCTCCCCTGGCAGTATGTCTGTCCTCCCACTCTAGGGCATTTATTGTCTCCCCTGGCAGGTATGTAGTAGTCTACCACATGGCATTACTGTCTCTCCTGGGCTGGTATGTAGTGTCTCCACCAGCTGGCATTATTGTCTCCCATCGGCAGGTATGTTAGTGTCTCCCACTCTGGCATTTCTGGTCTCCACTGGCAGGTTTTGTTGTGCCTCCCACACTGGCATGACTGTCTCTATGGCAGGTATGGTTGTTGTAGCCCACAATGGAATATTTTCTCCCCTGGCAGGTTATGTAGGGTCTCCCACAAATGCATTATCTTGTCTCCCCTGGGAGGTATGTAAGTGTCTTCCCAACACTGGCATTATTGTTCTCCCCTGGCAGGTATGTAGTGCCCTCCCACACTGGCATTTATTTCTTCCCTGGCAGGTATGTAGCGTCTCCCCACACTGGTATTATTGTCTTCCCAGGCTGTACCATGAAGTGTCTCCACAATGAACGCATTTTGTCTCCGCTGGCAGGTATGTTGTGTCTCCCACATCTGGCATGGCAATGTTTCTCCTGGCAGGTATAGTAGTGTCTCCACCACTGGCATGACTTGTTTCTCCTGGCAGGTATGTTGATGGTCTCCCAACACTGGCGTTACTCTTTCCCCTGGCTGGTTATGCTCGTGTCTCCCACACTGGCATTTATTGTTTCCTGGCATGGTTATGTTGGTGTCTCACACACTGGCATTATTGTTCCATGGCAGGGTATGAATTGTCTCCCCACACTGGTATTAATGGTTCCTCTTGTAGGTATTGTTTTTGCCGCCCACACTGTGCCTATGGACTGTTTCTCTGGCAGGTTGTGTAGTGTCTCCCAAACTGATTATATTATTCTGCTCTCCTGGCAGGTATGTTTGTGCTTTACCCACACTGGTCATGCTGTCTCCCCTGGCAGGTATGTTTGTGCCTCCCACACTGGCATACTGTCTCCCATGGCAGGTATTTTTGTGTCTCCCACATGGCATTATTTTATCCCCTGGCTGGTATGTTGTATCTCCCCACCAATCTGGCATTACGTCTCAACTGGCAGGTATGTAGTGTCTCCCACACTGGCTTTATTGTCTCCCCTGGCAGGTAATGTAGTGTTTCCAACACTGGCAATTACTTGTCCTCCCCTGGCAGGTATTGTAGTGCCTCCACACTGGCATTATTGTCGTTCCCTGGAGGTATGTAGTGATCCCCGCACTTGGCATTACTTGTCCTCCCTGGCAGGTATGTAGTGTATCCCACACTGGCATTTATTGTCTTCCCCTGAGCAGGTATTGTTGTGTCTACCACCACTGGCATTGATTGTCTCGCTGGCCAGGTATGTTGTGTATTCCCTACACTGGCATTACTGTCTCCCTGGACAGTGTATGGTAGTGTCTCCACAACACTGGCATTATTGTGCTTCCTGGCAGGTATGTCAGTGTCGTCCACACTGGCTTATTGTTCTCCGCTGGCAGGTATGTTGTGTCTTTCCACACTGGGGGGACCCCCCCCGGGGGGTGCGGGACATTATTGTCTCCGCTGGCAGGTATGGTTGTGTCTTCCGCACACTGGCATTTACTGTCTCCCTGGAAGGTATGTAGTGTCTCCCACTGGCATATATTGTCCTTCCCTGGCAGGTATGCTAGTGTCTCCCTCCCACACTGGGCATTTTATTGTCCTCCGCATGAGCAGGTATGTTGGTCTTCCACACTGGCATTATTGTCTCCGCTGGCAGGTTATGGTTGTGTCTTCACACTGGCATTATTGTATCCGCTGGCAGGTAGTTTGTATAGGTCTGCCCTCACTACTGGCATTATTGTCGATTCCCCTGGCTGGTATGTAGTGTCTCCCACACTGGCACTTATTGTCGTCCGCTGGCGGCAGCGTATGTTGTGTCTTCCACACTGCCTTACTGTCGTCTCCTGGCAGGTATATTTGTGTGTCGACATGGCCGAATATTGTCTCCCCAGGCCTTGTATCTTGAGTCTCCCTCACTGTATTCTGTTCTCCTGGAGGTATCTTGTGTCTCCCACAACTGGTATTAGTGTCTCATAGGCAGATATACTGTGTCTCCCCACACATTGGCGCATTTACTGTCTCCCTCGGCAGGATATATTGTGTTTCCCCACACTGGCATTACTGTCTTCCCTGCGCAGGTTTTTGTATTTGTGTCTACCATCAGCTGGCATTCTGTCTCCTATGGGAAGGTATGTTGTGTCTCCCACACTGACATTACTGTTTACTCCTAGGCAGGTGTATAGGTTGTGTCTCCCACACTGACATATACTTTTTCTCTGCAGTATGTTGTGTCTCCCACACCTGGCATTACTGTCCCTATCCTGGCAGGTATGTTGTCTCCGCCACTCTGACTCATTACGGTCTCTCTGGCGGTATCTTGTGTCGTACCAGCACTGGCATTTCTGGTCTACTCCTGGCAGGTATGTTGTTGTCTCCCGGCACTGGCGTTACTGTCTTCTCCTGGCAGGTATCTTGTGTCTCCCACACTGGCATTACTGTCTCCCCTGGCCAAATATATTGGTGTCTCCCAAACTTGGGCCATTACTGTCTCCCCAGTAGGTATCTTGTGTCCTCCCACTCATGGCATATATACTGTTTCTCCAGGCAGGTATAGTGTGTCTCCCACACTTGGCATTACTATCCTGCCCTGGCAGGCATGTTGTGCCTCCCACACTGGCTATTTACTGTCTCCGCTGGCAGGTATGTTGTGCCTCCCACACTGGCATTACAGTCTCTCCTGGCAGGTATGTGATGTTCCCACACTCACATTTACTCTCTCTCCTGGCATGGTATGTTGTGTCTCATACAATGTGCCAGTACTGTCTCTCTGGGCAGGTATGTTGTGTCTCCCACACTGATATTACTGTCTCTCCTGACAGGTATGTTGAGCCTCCCACACTGGCATTACTGTCTCTCCTGGCAGAGTATGTTGTGTCTCCCCACTTGGCATTACTGTTCTCTCCTGGAAGTATGCTGTGTCTCCCACATGACATTATGTCTCTCCAGGAGGTTATCTTAAGTCTCACACACTGACATTACTGTTCATCTCCTGGCAGGTATGTTGTGTTCTTCCCACACACTGGCATTGCGCTGTCTCCGCTGGAGGTGTGTTGTATGTGTTGTGCCTCCCACACTGGCATTTACTGTATCTCCTGGCAGGTTTGCTTGTGCTCTCACCACTGGGCATTATGTCTCTCCTGGAGGTATGTTGTGCCTCCCACACTTGCATCTAGTTGTCTCTCTTGGAAGGTATTTTGTGCTCTCCCCACACTTGCCATTAACTGTCTCTCCTAGCAGGTGATCTTGCGTCTCCCACACTGACATTACTGTCTTCCCTGGCTTCTTTTCCGGTTTCTTATGACCAGAGCTTTGGTAAGATGGAGTAAGGAAAGAACGATGGGGTAAGGATGACAATATTGGAAACGGTTTTGTGGGAGGGGGGAGAAAGTGAGGTTAGGATATAAAAGGGTGGGTATGCGGGAGTGAGGTAGGTAATAAATGGGGTGGGAGAGCGGGAATAGAGGTAGGATATAAAAGGGTGGGAGGGGGAGTTGAGTTAGAATTTGAAAGGGTGGGTGGGTGGGGAGTGAGGTAGGATTATAAAAGGTAAGTGGACACAACCACTTTGGTGCAATTTAAAAGTTTGTTAAATGAATCGGTTCAGAGAACCGGGCATGTTGATAAATTAGACACATGTGAACACTTGGGTATCTTTTATTGAGTAAACGTTTCGCAAGAGTGGACTTCATAGTTCCATACGCTATGGTACTGATGAAGCACTGTGTGGCGATACGTTTCTCAATAAAGAACCCAGGAGTTGAACATGTGTTTAATTTTATCAATTTAAAAATGTGTTTGTGGAATATTAGAATATTCTTGAAGGGTATAATCCTATCCCATCAGAGTCACATAAGTCATATAACACATATTATAGAGGTTACATGACTTGAATTAATTGGTCTAGTAGATATACAAGAGATTTTAACAATGTTTGAAAGCTGGAAAAGCGTCTGCCTTGTATCAACGTCTAGCGTGAGCTTGGGCGCCAAGGATTGGCACCAGTTAGTAGCTAGGGTGGTAAGCACCTTGGTACACTTGTTCAAGGTTCGTACACGGGTTCGGGAGTCTCCTTCAGCCAGAGAGAGATCTGTATGAAATATATTATATTTAGTATATATATATATATATATATACTATATATATATATATATATATATATATTTATATATATATGTTTGTATATATATATATTATATATATATATATATAGTATATATATATTATATATTATAAATATATATCATTATATATATATATATATATGTATGTATGTATGTATATTATATATATATATATATTATATATATATATATATATATATATCATATATATATATATATATAAACATTGTCTCTACGTCCACAGCAGGGACTCGCGAACCTGCTTACTCTGTAATCAGAGTCCACAGTACTTTACCACGGAGTTAGACCAAGATAAGTATGGGTTACTCTAGGCCGAAACGCTAAGTCCGGGCACCATAGCTCGTTTCGGTACCTCCTCATCACCTTTTACTCTTTTCTAGGTTCACTTTCAAACTTTTACCTTATACACACTACGAAAACTATCCATATCCTTTGCAACATTTCTTTGAATCTCCCATCAGCACAGTATCATCAGCAAAAAGTAAACTGTGTCATTTCCATTTCGTATTTGCATTCCCCAAATAAATTAATCTCCACCCCTCTCCCGAACACCCTTGCATTTTACTTGTTTTTACAACCATCTATAAATATATTAAACAAACCATGGTGACATTTCACATTCATGTCTAAGTAGGAAGTAAGTAGTTAGTTAGTTTCCTCTCTTTACACACCCTAACCTGGAGCTCACTATCCTCATAAAAAACTCTTTACAGCACTTTAGTAGACTTACACCTATTCCATATACTTGCAACATTCTGCCACATTGCTTCCCTATCCACTCTATCACTTGCCTTTTCTAAATCCATAAATGACAAGTAAAAAACTTCACTACGCTTATCTAAATTACTGTTCACAAATATGTTTCAATTTTTAAACATTGTCTACATATTCCCCTACCACTCTAAAACCTCCTTGCTCATCTCGCAATCCCTACTCTCTGACTAGCCTCTAATTCTTTCAATAATAAACCTACCGTTACCCAACTTTTCCTGGTATACTCAGTAATCTTATTCCTCTTTATTTTTTACATGAGCGTCTTTTGTCCCCTTCCCTTTATTATAAAGGGGAATATACATGAACTCTCTTGCTAATCCCTTGGTGTATATTTCCCCTCTATCATACATTTATTAAACAAAAATACCAACACTTCAACACTATATCTCCCTGCTTTTTAATATTTACTGTCATGATCCATCAGTTCCACTGCTTTACCCCCGTTCATTCTACGTAATGCTCACCGTACCTCCCCACACCTCACATCCTGTTCTTTTTCACGTCACTAAGATGGTATACCTACCTGTCCAGGTGCAATGGGAAAATTACCGCCTCCCTTTCATTCGCCGAACATTTAAAAGTATCTTCAAAAATATTCTCGATCATCTTACCCAATACCTCCATCTCCCCATCTACTAACTCCCCACTCTGTTTTTAAACTGACAAATCCATTCGTTCACTAGGCTTTCTTAACTGTGTTTACTCCAAAAAATTTCTATTTTCATTAAAATTTCTTGACTGTGCCTGCTCCCAATTTCATCCTGCTCTCCTTTTGCATCTCTACACCACTCTCTTCACCTTTTTTTACTCTCCTTATACTCTGCTCTTCTTCATAACGTACTTCTGCTTTGTAAAAAACCTCTCATTAAGCTACCTTCTGCTCTTTATATTCAGCAAATTTTACTTCATCATTCCACCAATCACAACTTTATCTTCATCATTCCACCAATCACACAAACTTACTTCATCATTCCACTATCCACAACTTTTACTTTCATCATTCTACCAATCACAATCATTTACTTCTTCATTCTACCAATCACAACCGTTACTTCATCATTCCACCAATCAACAACCTTTACTCAATCATTAACCAATTTCATAACTCCCGCTTTACTTCATTCATTACACCAATCACAACCTTTACTTCTCATTCCACCAAACATAAACCTTACTTCATCAATCCACCATCACAACCTTTACTTAATCATTCACCAATCATAACTTTACTTCATCATTCCACCAATCACAACCTTTAATTCATCATTCCTACCAATCATAACCTTTACTTCATCATTCCACCAATCACAACCTTCTTTACTTCATATTCACCAATCACAAACCTTGACTTCATCATTCACCAATCATAACCTTTAATTCATTCATTCCATCCCAATACCACAACCTTTACTTCATCATTCCACCAATCACAACCTTTATACTTCATCATTCACCAATCATACAACCTTTACCGTCATCATTCCCCAATCACAACCTTTACTTCATTTATTCCACACCAATCAACAACCTTTACTTCATCATTCCAACACTAAGACAACCTGTTACTTAATCATTCACCAAATCCACAACCTTTACTTCTTCATTCCACGCAATCACAACCTTTACCTTCATCATTCCAATCACAACCTTTACTTCATCATTCCACCAATCACAACCTTTACTTCATCATCACACCCATCACAACCTTTACTTCATCATTCCACCGATCACAACCTTTACTTCTATCATTCCACAATCACCAATTTTACTGTGTTGATATATCCATGTAACACTTAAAGTTTTCCTTTTTCCTTAGTCAAACAAACTGTACAATATTATGATTTATTGATAATTTATTAAGATAATTTAGTTCCATATTTTATTAATAAATCTAGAAATGACGGAAAAAAAATAATTTATGACTTTCTTATTAAGAGTATTGTTGAACTGTTTTAATAGTTTATCTACTCATTACTACCAAGAGTTTCCAAACAATTGCTCTTAGATCCTTATGTATTTAAGCTTCCTTCCTCTTCATCGGATCAAAGCCTTTTCCTGAAATACCAGAGCTTCTACTGCTGTTACTTACTACTGCTACTATTAGGCAGCAATTATCCTTACTCAACATAGACAGCTGATACTACTATACTACTACTGACTAATATACTTATCACTGCCTAATATAATTAGTTTATACTAATGCTACTTACTAATATTATACTACTGCTATACTACTAATACTATACTATACTACTAATCCTATACTACTAAAAATACTAATACTATTCTCCGAATAATAATATACTACTATTCTTTATATACTTCAAACATACTACTATTACTACTACTATTACTATACAATACTGGTGCTACTACTATTACTAATACTATACTATTACTATACGATAGACTAGATCTTTAATTGTACTATAATAATGCTGCTACTGTATACTACTTACTATTAAAACTATACTACTCTATTTACTACTATATTAATACATACTACTATTACTATACCACTACTATAGTACTACTACTTTACTACTACCACGTACTTATACTACCAGTATTATACTACTATACCTAGTACGATATACTACTACCAGTACTATAATACTATACCAGAAACAATTACTACTACGGAGTTACCTGTACTACTATACCAGTAATATACTACTACTTTACAAATAACTATACCAGTACTATACTACTACTACCACATACTATACTACTTACTACCAACTACTTACTATTAATACCAATAATACTAATACTACCAGTACTATACTACTATACCAGAACAATACTACTACTACCAGTACGATACTAATATACCAGTACTATACTATATACAGTACTAATACTACTAATATACAGGACTATACTACTACTATAAAACCAGTACTATACTATACTTATAACCTAGTACTATATTTACTATACCTAGTACTGATACTACTACCAGTACTATACTACTATACAGTTACTATACTACTACCAGTACGTATACTTCTAACCAGTACTATTACTTTACTATACCAGTGTACGGTTCGTAATCTTGTAGTCGTTGACAGGTTTAGTGCTACCGTAAACAAAATACACTTCCAAGAACACAGGAACTTCTCCAATATTGGAAATATAAGGACAAATGAGGAATTAATCAGTCATTTTGCAGGTTTTTTTATTGAAAATATTTTCATTGGATTTTCTTAAATATCTATTAAATAATTAATTAATGAGGATTTCTAATAAAATTATTTCAAAATAATGTAAAAGGTTCTACTTTGTAGGCTTAATTTATTACAATAATACAGGTTTCATACAGTAAAATTAGCACTTTCAATGTCTTTTAACGGGACACTACCATCGAAAATTATTCCGAGGTAGTTGGACTATTTTTCAATAATAACAAGGGCCTATAATGAGTATTGTCCATCAAAAAAGGAAAAACTCTCCTTCGACTGGAGTAAGGTCAATACACTTGTGACTTATACACATGACACTCTTTGGACACTCGTTATACTGAAGATATTCTGGATATGACTTCTGCCAACTCACCAGAGATATTTTCAACACGAGCCAGTTCAGACGTTTCTCAACTAGATTCTCAAGATACAGGATAGAGAACGTACTAGAAGGTCTGCCAAGACGTTCACTCCAGTCAGCAGAGAGGTGAACTTGCCACTGACAGTCAATACCCTTCTTTGACATCAACTCGTTCTATAGGGGGAGAGGGTAGCAGAGGAGCAACTAACCACCTCAATGGACATACCTTGTTAGGTAAACCTTACTCAAGATATATATACATCATACCCGGGTATATTCCTAAACCAGCATATATTTATATAAAACTAGTGGAATGCTTTAATTTAGCTCATATTAAAGTAAACCAAGAGTTATAATATTAAAGTGGGGTGTAATACATATAACTAATCACAAAGGGGCACAAGGGCCGTAACATCCTCCCGTTACGACTGACTGTCGCACAATAGACTTCAACTCATACCAGGACACAATGCCTCTATTACTACACTATTGTGTGTGTACATTGACCAAAGACAACGTCCTTCAGAGTAAAAAAAAAATATTTTCCAGGGTACACTATGGAAGCAGGAGTCAGGGAACGGAATTTTAATGTTTGACTCCATCTGTCAGAGGTAAGAAACACAACAATAGTTTGACCTTGGGCGACGTCTGAGAAGCTGACGGACGTATTTTGGGAACACACAGGAGACATGGCCAATAGCAAGTGTACATTACTCAGCTTCTGCCATGACCTGACATCCTGGATCCTCAACTCTCCATAAGGAGACTCTATTTTTTGTTACAGGCAATCTCTCCACATGTGATGGCAAAAGGTCAAAATATTAAGCACAAAACCAATATTTAATGTTTTGAATATAAAATAAGGGTGAATATCTGACTTATCCGTAAGGGCGGGACAGTAGCGTCAGCAATTACGTTATCCTGGCCTACGTTATGTGGTTACTACTGAATGAAAAAGGGTTTGAATTCGAAGAGCCCATCTCTGAATCGGGGCATTCTTGACTTCCATAGTATTAATAAAGGTCAAAGGGCTTTTGGCTTTGTTGTTCTGAATTGACTGTGATTTTGTGGGGAGAATGCCCAGGTAAACTTCAGAGTGCTCTAACAGACAACACTAATAAGCTAATGCTTCTTTCTCTACCGTTGCATAATTTAACTGGTGGGACTTTAAATTGGCAGAAAAGAATAGCAAATAGGATGAAGACCGTTACATTAGAGGAGGATGAGGGGTTTGTTAGCAAGACTGCTCACCACCTGCCATAGCTACTGGCATCTACATGCAAGAAGAAAAGGGACATCAAAATTTGGACTTTTGTAATATGAGGGACGATTCAAGTAATCGTTTCAAATTTGCTAATAAGCCATGTCACATTCTGAGGTTAAGCAGGAATTTGCTATTGAGTTGTCATGGCTTTAGGGGTTCTTCTGTACCGTGATTTTGAGGGGGGTTGTTGTATTTGGCTCTTCTCCTGAAGTTTGGGTTTTCATGCCCATCCCCTCTTTCCTCTCTTTCCACCTAGCATATTTTTGCCTTCTCTTTTCAATTTCCTTTGGGCTCCTTTATTTTTCTGTTCTGTCATGCGTTCGAGGTACACCTACTAACATGCGATGTGTAACTTAGTCGTGCTTACTCATGTTGGGATCCTGTTTACGAGCCAATTCTGCCTTGAAAATCACTCTTTACTGGCCGTTCTTTTCCCCACATGCAAACTCCCCTATTCTCAAAAATTGTCAGCTAGTCTGTCATTCTCTCCTATGCTTTTACTACTTTCAATTGCTTATTACTTCCCCTGTCTTCTTGCTTCAAAAGTTTCCCCTTTAACTTCCTGGAGCGAAAAACCCAAACGGGTCTAACCTCTCTCTGTCATCCTCTCTCTGCATTTCCCTTGCATTACCCTGATGGATGCATTTGTGGACCAGGTTTACATTCATGTCAGATCCCTCTTTAGTCTTACTTGGATTACTCGTCATCTTGAATTTTCCACATCAGTTTCAAGTCATCTGCAAACAGGGATACCTCTGAATCTAGATAACTTCCGTCATATCATTCACATATACATAAACACGCACGGTGGTGTTGGGTGTTCTGACTTTGTGAAACCTGGTGTTCGACCACATGCACCCGTCTCATTCCTCGCCTATACCATGGATCAGGTATTCCCTGATCCACTGCAAGTTCTTTACCTCCTATTCTTGCCTGATCCAATCTCTTGTGCTGTGCTGAGTAACAACAGCCTTTTTTACAGTATTAAAAAATTGCAATCTCTATCCACCCTTCTTCTTTCCTGTCTTACTTCAGTTAACTTTGTCAATAGAATTCCAGGTTTCTCTAACACAGGATTTATCATCGCTGAAGCCCCCCATATTATTGTTAAGGATATTAACCCGTCCTTTTCTACATCGGCATCGTTACTCTTCTCCTATTAATCTTTTTAAGACTTTACATTCTATACCTAGCAGCGACACTGGTATGTAATTTAATGCTGCCTGTTTGTCTACTTTTACTAAAAATTTGGATTACATTTGTTGTCCGTGGAGAAGTAAGGTAGTTGCCCTGTTTTAATAGATTTGTTGTGAAGATTAGCAATACAAACAGTGCCTGTTCTGTCTCTCAGACACCCATGGGAGATTTTATCTTCCCTCACTCGGATGCTGTTCTCCCATGGCAGGTTGTTGTGTATCCTCCACAACTGAATGCTGTCTCCTCTGGCGGTATGTAGTGTCTCCCACACTGGCTTGACGTGTCTCCCCTGGTGGTATTGTAGTGTCTCCCACACTGGCAATGACGCTGTTCTCACCTGGCAGGTATGTAGTGTCTCCCACACTGGCATGACTGTTCTCCTGGAAGGTTTGTTGTGTCTCCCACAACTGGCATGCTGTCTCCCTTGGCCAGGTATGTATGTGTCTCAGACACTGGTTAGACTGTCTCCTCCTCTGGCAGGTATGTAGTGTCTCCACACTGGCATGCTGTCTCCCCTGGCAGGTATGTTGTGTCTCCACAATGGCATGACTGTCTCCATGGGCAGGTAGTAGGTGTCTCCCTCAGCTGGCATGACTGTCTCCCATGGCAGGTATGTTGTGTACTCCGCACACGGGCTATGACTGTATCTCCTGGTAGCGGGTATGTAAGTGTCTCCCAACACTGGCATGACTGTCTCGCACCTGGCTGGTTATGTAGTGTCTCCCACACTGGCATGATGTCTCACTGGCGGTATGATGTGTCTCCCAGCATGGCATGATCTGTCTACCCTGGCAGGTATGTGCTCGGTCCCGTCTCGCCCCCCTCCCCACTGTGCATGAACTGTCTCCACCTGGCAGGTATGTTAGAAGTGTCTCCAAGAACCACTGGCATCGACTGTCTCCCCCGGCAAGGTATTGTAGTGTCTCCACACTGGCAATAAATGTCTCTCTGGCAGTTATGTTTGTGTCTCCCACACTGGCATGACTGTCTCACCTTGGGCACGGTAATGTAGTGTATCCCTCACTGGCATAACTGTCTCTCATGGACCTGGTAGTTGTGTCTCTCCAACACTGAGCATGACTGTTCTCTCCTGCCAGGTATGTAGTGGTCTCCCACTCTGGCATAAGACTGTCTCTCCTGGCAGGTATGTTGTGTCTCACCCACACTGGCATGAATGTCTCCCCTGGCAGGTATGTAGCTGTACCCCCACAATATGGAATGGACCTGTCTCTCTAGCAGCAGGTATGTTGTGTCTCTCACATGACATGACTGTCTCCCCTGGCAGGTATATAGTGTCCCCCACACTGGCATGATGTCTCCCCTGGCAGGTTTGTAGGGGTCTCCACACTGCATGACTGTCTCCCATGCTGTATGTAGTGTTCTCCCACCACTGGCTTGACTGTCTCCATGGCAGGTATGTAGTGTCTCCCAAAAAAATGGCCATGACTGTATCTCCCCCTGGAAGGTATGTAAGTAGTCTCCCACATGGCCATGAATTCTTTCCCTTGCGGTATGTAGTTGTCTCCACACTGACTATGGTCTGTCTCCCTGGCGGTATGTAGTGTCATCCCTACACTGGCAATGGACTGTCTCCCTGGAGGTTCATGAAGTGGTCTACCACACGTGGCTGACTGTCTCCCTGCCAGGGTATGTAGTGTCTCCCACACTGCAATGACTGTCTCCCCTGCAGGTATGTAGTGTCTTCCACACTGGCATGACTGTCTCTCTGGGCAGGTAGGTTGTGTCTCACACATGGCATGACTGTTCTCCCACTAGCAGGTATGATTGTGTCTCCCACAATGGCTATGACTGTCTCTCCCTGGCAAGGTATGTAGTGTCTCCAAAACTGGCATGACTGTCTCTCCTGGCCAAGGTATGTTGTGTCTACCACACTCGGCATGACTGTACTTCCCCTGGCAGGTATGTTGTGTCTCCCACACTGGCATGACATGTCTCTACTGGCAGGTATGTCAGTGTCTCCACAACTAATGGAATGATCTGTCTCCCCTGGCAGGTATGTTGTGTCTCCCACTTGGTATTTACTGTCTCTCATGGGTCAGGTATTGTTGTGCCTCACCACACTGGTATTCTGTCCTCTTAATGGCGATATGTTGTGTCTCCCCTCCCCACATGGCCTATTATTATCCTCCCCTGGAAGGTATGTATGTGTCTCCCACCTGGCATTACTGTATTCCCCTGCGCAGGTATAGGTTTCTGTAGTGTCCTCCCACACACTGGCCCCATGACTGTCTTCCCACATGGCAGGTATGTAGAGTGTCTCCCACAACTGGCATTGACTGTTCCCCTGGCAGGTATGTAGTGTCTTCCCACACGGGAGCAGACTGTCTCTCCTGGCGGTATTTGTGTTTCCCACAAATGGCATGATGTCTCACCTGGCAGGTATGTTCGTGTCATCCCACACTGGCCATGACTGTCTCTCCTGGCAGGTATGGTAGTGTCTCCCACACTGGCATGACTGTCTCTCTCTGGGCATGTATGTAGTGTCTCCACATGGAATGACTGTCTCCACTGGCAGGTATGCTTGTGTCTCCCAAACTGGGCATTACTGTCTTACTGGCAGGTATGTAGGGTCTACCACATTGTGAAAGATATCTCCCTGGCAAGGTATGTGTGTGTCTCCCACACTGGCATGTACTGTTCTCCACCTGTGATGGTATGATTGTGTATCCCACACTGGCATGACTATTGTCTCTCCTGAGCTATGTAGTGTCTCCCCATATACTTGCCTGACTGTCATCTCATGGCTGGTGTGTTAGTGTCTTCCCACGCAATGGCCCTGTCTGCTCCTCCCATGGCAGGTATTGTAGTGTCTTCACTCCACGGGCATGACTGTTCCACTGGCAGGTTGTTGTGTACTCCCACACTGGCTTCTGTCTGTTCTCCTGCAGGTATGTTTGTGTCTCCCACACCTGATGACTGTCTACGCATGGCAAGAGTACTTGTGAGTGTCTCTCCCACACGGGCATGACTGTATCCACCTGGCAGGTATGTAGGGTCTCCCACCACTGACAGACTGTCTCTCCTGGCAGGTATAGTCGTGTCGTCCCACACTGGAATGACTGTCTCCCTGGCAGGTATGTAGTGTCTCCACAGCTGGCACGAATGTTCTCTCCTGGCAGGTATGTTGGTTGTCTTCCCACATGGGCATTATTGTCTCTCCTGGCATTTAGTTATCGTGTCTCCCACACTAGCATTATTGTCTCCAATGGGCAGGTTTGTTGTGTCTCCCACACTGGCCATTATTGTCCTCCCCTGGCAGCGTATGTAGTGTCTACCCACACTGGCATGGGACTGTTTCTCCTGGCAGCGTATGGTTGTGTCTCCCACACTGGCATTACGTCTCCCCCTGGCGAGGTATGTAGTGTCTCCCACACTGGCATTATTGTCCATCGATCCTGGAGGGTATGTTGTGCTCACCATGCATGAGACTGTCTCCCTGGCAGGTATGTAGTGTCTCCCACATGGCTTTATTGTTTTCTACTCCTATGGGCTGGATCTGTTGTGCTCCCACGTGGCATTACTGTCTCCCCTGGCTGGTATGTAGTGTCCCCAACACTGGAATCTACTTGTCTACCCCTGGCAGGTATGTTGTGCCTCCCCACAGGGTATTACTGTCTCCCAAGGCAGGGGGTATGATGGGTCTCACACACTCGGGCCATTATTGTCTGCCCTGGGCAGGCTATTGTATTGTCTCCTACACTGTATTACTGTCTCTTCTGGTAGGGGTATGTGTTGCCTCCCACACTTGAATTGACTGTCTTCTCATTGGCAGGTATGTCTTGTCTTCCTCCCATGGCATGACTGTCTCTCCTGGCAGGTATTGATTTAGCATGTTCTCCCACACTGGCATGACTGTTCTTCTCCTGGCGGTATGTTGTGCTTCCCTCACTGCATTACTGCTCCCCTGGCAAGGTATGTTGTGCATCCCGACACTGGTATTTCTGTCTATCCTGGCGGATATGTCACTATTGTGTTCTCCGACATGGCAATTATTGTCTCCCCTGGCACGGTATGAAGTTTTGCTTCCTGACAGCTGGCATTACGTGTCTCCCTGGGCAGTTATGTTGTGCTCCGCCACACTTGGCATGACTGTTCTCCCTGGCAGGTATGTTGGGTCACACACTGGCATTATGTCCTCCCTGGCAGGGTCAATCTTTGTGTCTCCCACACGGCATTATTGTCTCCCCTGGGAGGTATGTAGTGTTATCACACCCACTGGCATTACTGTCTCCCAGGCAGTGTATGTAGTGTTCTCCACACTGGCATTTTACTGTTCTCCGCTGGCGGTATGTA
Source organism: Cherax quadricarinatus (assembly GCF_026875155.1). Lineage (NCBI taxonomy): Eukaryota > Metazoa > Arthropoda > Malacostraca > Decapoda > Parastacidae > Cherax > Cherax quadricarinatus. The sequence continues at coordinate 51,160,393 of NC_069423.1, read as the reverse complement.
GTGCGCCCACGCCACTGGCATTACAGTCTCCGCCTGGCAGGTTTGTAGTGTCTACTCACGACTGGAATTATTGTGCCTTCCCTGGCAGGTATGTGTGGGTCCTTCGCACATGGCATATTACTGTTCTCCCCTGGCAGTGTTATGTAGTGTCTCCCACACTGGAATTATTGTACTTCCGACTGGCAGGTATGTAGTGTACCTTCCACACTGGCATTACTGTCTCTCCTGGCAGGTATGTGTGTTGTCTCCCACACTGGGACTCATTACTGTTTCTGCATGGCAGTATGTTGTCGTCTCACCACCATATGGCAATACTGTCGTCTCCTGGAAGGTTATGTTGTGTCTCCCACTACTGACATTACTGTTCCTCCATGGAAGCGTATGTTTCGTCTCCCACACTGAACATTACTGTCAATCTGGCAAGTATCCTTGTGGCTCCTCCCACACTGTGTCAATTGCTGTCTTCCTGGCAGGTATGTTCGTGTCTCCCGCACTTGCTTACCTGTGTCTCTCCTGGCAGGTATCTTGAGTCTCCCACACTGGCATTATTGGTCTCCCTGGCTGGGTATGTAGTGTTCTCCTACCACTGGCATGACTGCTCTTCTGTCTGGCAGGTATGTTTGTGTCTCCCACACTGGCAATTACTGATCTCCTGGCAGGTATGTATTGTCTCATCTCCACATGGTATTACTGTCTCCTCTGGTAGTTATGTTGTGTCATCCTCACACTGCATGGACTGTCTTCCCTGGCAGGTAATGATATTGTCTCCACACTGGCATATATTGTCTCTCCGGCAGGTATGTTGGTCCTCCCACACTGGGAATTTACTGGCCTCCCTTGAGTTATTATGTTGTGCCCCTCCCACACTGGGTATTATGTATCCCTGGCAGATATGTTGTGTCTCCCACATTGCATTTTAGTCTCCCTTGACTAAGGTATGTTGTGTTCCACTCTGAGCATTACTGTCTCTCCGGCAGGTATGTTGTGCCTCGACACACTGGCATTATTTGTACTCCCCTGGGCAGGTATGTAGTTGTCTCACTACACTGGCTTACTGTCTCCCCTGGCAGTATGTCTGTCCTCCCACTCTAGGGCATTTATTGTCTCCCCTGGCAGGTATGTAGTAGTCTACCACATGGCATTACTGTCTCTCCTGGGCTGGTATGTAGTGTCTCCACCAGCTGGCATTATTGTCTCCCATCGGCAGGTATGTTAGTGTCTCCCACTCTGGCATTTCTGGTCTCCACTGGCAGGTTTTGTTGTGCCTCCCACACTGGCATGACTGTCTCTATGGCAGGTATGGTTGTTGTAGCCCACAATGGAATATTTTCTCCCCTGGCAGGTTATGTAGGGTCTCCCACAAATGCATTATCTTGTCTCCCCTGGGAGGTATGTAAGTGTCTTCCCAACACTGGCATTATTGTTCTCCCCTGGCAGGTATGTAGTGCCCTCCCACACTGGCATTTATTTCTTCCCTGGCAGGTATGTAGCGTCTCCCCACACTGGTATTATTGTCTTCCCAGGCTGTACCATGAAGTGTCTCCACAATGAACGCATTTTGTCTCCGCTGGCAGGTATGTTGTGTCTCCCACATCTGGCATGGCAATGTTTCTCCTGGCAGGTATAGTAGTGTCTCCACCACTGGCATGACTTGTTTCTCCTGGCAGGTATGTTGATGGTCTCCCAACACTGGCGTTACTCTTTCCCCTGGCTGGTTATGCTCGTGTCTCCCACACTGGCATTTATTGTTTCCTGGCATGGTTATGTTGGTGTCTCACACACTGGCATTATTGTTCCATGGCAGGGTATGAATTGTCTCCCCACACTGGTATTAATGGTTCCTCTTGTAGGTATTGTTTTTGCCGCCCACACTGTGCCTATGGACTGTTTCTCTGGCAGGTTGTGTAGTGTCTCCCAAACTGATTATATTATTCTGCTCTCCTGGCAGGTATGTTTGTGCTTTACCCACACTGGTCATGCTGTCTCCCCTGGCAGGTATGTTTGTGCCTCCCACACTGGCATACTGTCTCCCATGGCAGGTATTTTTGTGTCTCCCACATGGCATTATTTTATCCCCTGGCTGGTATGTTGTATCTCCCCACCAATCTGGCATTACGTCTCAACTGGCAGGTATGTAGTGTCTCCCACACTGGCTTTATTGTCTCCCCTGGCAGGTAATGTAGTGTTTCCAACACTGGCAATTACTTGTCCTCCCCTGGCAGGTATTGTAGTGCCTCCACACTGGCATTATTGTCGTTCCCTGGAGGTATGTAGTGATCCCCGCACTTGGCATTACTTGTCCTCCCTGGCAGGTATGTAGTGTATCCCACACTGGCATTTATTGTCTTCCCCTGAGCAGGTATTGTTGTGTCTACCACCACTGGCATTGATTGTCTCGCTGGCCAGGTATGTTGTGTATTCCCTACACTGGCATTACTGTCTCCCTGGACAGTGTATGGTAGTGTCTCCACAACACTGGCATTATTGTGCTTCCTGGCAGGTATGTCAGTGTCGTCCACACTGGCTTATTGTTCTCCGCTGGCAGGTATGTTGTGTCTTTCCACACTGGGGGGACCCCCCCCGGGGGGTGCGGGACATTATTGTCTCCGCTGGCAGGTATGGTTGTGTCTTCCGCACACTGGCATTTACTGTCTCCCTGGAAGGTATGTAGTGTCTCCCACTGGCATATATTGTCCTTCCCTGGCAGGTATGCTAGTGTCTCCCTCCCACACTGGGCATTTTATTGTCCTCCGCATGAGCAGGTATGTTGGTCTTCCACACTGGCATTATTGTCTCCGCTGGCAGGTTATGGTTGTGTCTTCACACTGGCATTATTGTATCCGCTGGCAGGTAGTTTGTATAGGTCTGCCCTCACTACTGGCATTATTGTCGATTCCCCTGGCTGGTATGTAGTGTCTCCCACACTGGCACTTATTGTCGTCCGCTGGCGGCAGCGTATGTTGTGTCTTCCACACTGCCTTACTGTCGTCTCCTGGCAGGTATATTTGTGTGTCGACATGGCCGAATATTGTCTCCCCAGGCCTTGTATCTTGAGTCTCCCTCACTGTATTCTGTTCTCCTGGAGGTATCTTGTGTCTCCCACAACTGGTATTAGTGTCTCATAGGCAGATATACTGTGTCTCCCCACACATTGGCGCATTTACTGTCTCCCTCGGCAGGATATATTGTGTTTCCCCACACTGGCATTACTGTCTTCCCTGCGCAGGTTTTTGTATTTGTGTCTACCATCAGCTGGCATTCTGTCTCCTATGGGAAGGTATGTTGTGTCTCCCACACTGACATTACTGTTTACTCCTAGGCAGGTGTATAGGTTGTGTCTCCCACACTGACATATACTTTTTCTCTGCAGTATGTTGTGTCTCCCACACCTGGCATTACTGTCCCTATCCTGGCAGGTATGTTGTCTCCGCCACTCTGACTCATTACGGTCTCTCTGGCGGTATCTTGTGTCGTACCAGCACTGGCATTTCTGGTCTACTCCTGGCAGGTATGTTGTTGTCTCCCGGCACTGGCGTTACTGTCTTCTCCTGGCAGGTATCTTGTGTCTCCCACACTGGCATTACTGTCTCCCCTGGCCAAATATATTGGTGTCTCCCAAACTTGGGCCATTACTGTCTCCCCAGTAGGTATCTTGTGTCCTCCCACTCATGGCATATATACTGTTTCTCCAGGCAGGTATAGTGTGTCTCCCACACTTGGCATTACTATCCTGCCCTGGCAGGCATGTTGTGCCTCCCACACTGGCTATTTACTGTCTCCGCTGGCAGGTATGTTGTGCCTCCCACACTGGCATTACAGTCTCTCCTGGCAGGTATGTGATGTTCCCACACTCACATTTACTCTCTCTCCTGGCATGGTATGTTGTGTCTCATACAATGTGCCAGTACTGTCTCTCTGGGCAGGTATGTTGTGTCTCCCACACTGATATTACTGTCTCTCCTGACAGGTATGTTGAGCCTCCCACACTGGCATTACTGTCTCTCCTGGCAGAGTATGTTGTGTCTCCCCACTTGGCATTACTGTTCTCTCCTGGAAGTATGCTGTGTCTCCCACATGACATTATGTCTCTCCAGGAGGTTATCTTAAGTCTCACACACTGACATTACTGTTCATCTCCTGGCAGGTATGTTGTGTTCTTCCCACACACTGGCATTGCGCTGTCTCCGCTGGAGGTGTGTTGTATGTGTTGTGCCTCCCACACTGGCATTTACTGTATCTCCTGGCAGGTTTGCTTGTGCTCTCACCACTGGGCATTATGTCTCTCCTGGAGGTATGTTGTGCCTCCCACACTTGCATCTAGTTGTCTCTCTTGGAAGGTATTTTGTGCTCTCCCCACACTTGCCATTAACTGTCTCTCCTAGCAGGTGATCTTGCGTCTCCCACACTGACATTACTGTCTTCCCTGGCTTCTTTTCCGGTTTCTTATGACCAGAGCTTTGGTAAGATGGAGTAAGGAAAGAACGATGGGGTAAGGATGACAATATTGGAAACGGTTTTGTGGGAGGGGGGAGAAAGTGAGGTTAGGATATAAAAGGGTGGGTATGCGGGAGTGAGGTAGGTAATAAATGGGGTGGGAGAGCGGGAATAGAGGTAGGATATAAAAGGGTGGGAGGGGGAGTTGAGTTAGAATTTGAAAGGGTGGGTGGGTGGGGAGTGAGGTAGGATTATAAAAGGTAAGTGGACACAACCACTTTGGTGCAATTTAAAAGTTTGTTAAATGAATCGGTTCAGAGAACCGGGCATGTTGATAAATTAGACACATGTGAACACTTGGGTATCTTTTATTGAGTAAACGTTTCGCAAGAGTGGACTTCATAGTTCCATACGCTATGGTACTGATGAAGCACTGTGTGGCGATACGTTTCTCAATAAAGAACCCAGGAGTTGAACATGTGTTTAATTTTATCAATTTAAAAATGTGTTTGTGGAATATTAGAATATTCTTGAAGGGTATAATCCTATCCCATCAGAGTCACATAAGTCATATAACACATATTATAGAGGTTACATGACTTGAATTAATTGGTCTAGTAGATATACAAGAGATTTTAACAATGTTTGAAAGCTGGAAAAGCGTCTGCCTTGTATCAACGTCTAGCGTGAGCTTGGGCGCCAAGGATTGGCACCAGTTAGTAGCTAGGGTGGTAAGCACCTTGGTACACTTGTTCAAGGTTCGTACACGGGTTCGGGAGTCTCCTTCAGCCAGAGAGAGATCTGTATGAAATATATTATATTTAGTATATATATATATATATATATACTATATATATATATATATATATATATATTTATATATATATGTTTGTATATATATATATTATATATATATATATATAGTATATATATATTATATATTATAAATATATATCATTATATATATATATATATATGTATGTATGTATGTATATTATATATATATATATATTATATATATATATATATATATATATCATATATATATATATATATAAACATTGTCTCTACGTCCACAGCAGGGACTCGCGAACCTGCTTACTCTGTAATCAGAGTCCACAGTACTTTACCACGGAGTTAGACCAAGATAAGTATGGGTTACTCTAGGCCGAAACGCTAAGTCCGGGCACCATAGCTCGTTTCGGTACCTCCTCATCACCTTTTACTCTTTTCTAGGTTCACTTTCAAACTTTTACCTTATACACACTACGAAAACTATCCATATCCTTTGCAACATTTCTTTGAATCTCCCATCAGCACAGTATCATCAGCAAAAAGTAAACTGTGTCATTTCCATTTCGTATTTGCATTCCCCAAATAAATTAATCTCCACCCCTCTCCCGAACACCCTTGCATTTTACTTGTTTTTACAACCATCTATAAATATATTAAACAAACCATGGTGACATTTCACATTCATGTCTAAGTAGGAAGTAAGTAGTTAGTTAGTTTCCTCTCTTTACACACCCTAACCTGGAGCTCACTATCCTCATAAAAAACTCTTTACAGCACTTTAGTAGACTTACACCTATTCCATATACTTGCAACATTCTGCCACATTGCTTCCCTATCCACTCTATCACTTGCCTTTTCTAAATCCATAAATGACAAGTAAAAAACTTCACTACGCTTATCTAAATTACTGTTCACAAATATGTTTCAATTTTTAAACATTGTCTACATATTCCCCTACCACTCTAAAACCTCCTTGCTCATCTCGCAATCCCTACTCTCTGACTAGCCTCTAATTCTTTCAATAATAAACCTACCGTTACCCAACTTTTCCTGGTATACTCAGTAATCTTATTCCTCTTTATTTTTTACATGAGCGTCTTTTGTCCCCTTCCCTTTATTATAAAGGGGAATATACATGAACTCTCTTGCTAATCCCTTGGTGTATATTTCCCCTCTATCATACATTTATTAAACAAAAATACCAACACTTCAACACTATATCTCCCTGCTTTTTAATATTTACTGTCATGATCCATCAGTTCCACTGCTTTACCCCCGTTCATTCTACGTAATGCTCACCGTACCTCCCCACACCTCACATCCTGTTCTTTTTCACGTCACTAAGATGGTATACCTACCTGTCCAGGTGCAATGGGAAAATTACCGCCTCCCTTTCATTCGCCGAACATTTAAAAGTATCTTCAAAAATATTCTCGATCATCTTACCCAATACCTCCATCTCCCCATCTACTAACTCCCCACTCTGTTTTTAAACTGACAAATCCATTCGTTCACTAGGCTTTCTTAACTGTGTTTACTCCAAAAAATTTCTATTTTCATTAAAATTTCTTGACTGTGCCTGCTCCCAATTTCATCCTGCTCTCCTTTTGCATCTCTACACCACTCTCTTCACCTTTTTTTACTCTCCTTATACTCTGCTCTTCTTCATAACGTACTTCTGCTTTGTAAAAAACCTCTCATTAAGCTACCTTCTGCTCTTTATATTCAGCAAATTTTACTTCATCATTCCACCAATCACAACTTTATCTTCATCATTCCACCAATCACACAAACTTACTTCATCATTCCACTATCCACAACTTTTACTTTCATCATTCTACCAATCACAATCATTTACTTCTTCATTCTACCAATCACAACCGTTACTTCATCATTCCACCAATCAACAACCTTTACTCAATCATTAACCAATTTCATAACTCCCGCTTTACTTCATTCATTACACCAATCACAACCTTTACTTCTCATTCCACCAAACATAAACCTTACTTCATCAATCCACCATCACAACCTTTACTTAATCATTCACCAATCATAACTTTACTTCATCATTCCACCAATCACAACCTTTAATTCATCATTCCTACCAATCATAACCTTTACTTCATCATTCCACCAATCACAACCTTCTTTACTTCATATTCACCAATCACAAACCTTGACTTCATCATTCACCAATCATAACCTTTAATTCATTCATTCCATCCCAATACCACAACCTTTACTTCATCATTCCACCAATCACAACCTTTATACTTCATCATTCACCAATCATACAACCTTTACCGTCATCATTCCCCAATCACAACCTTTACTTCATTTATTCCACACCAATCAACAACCTTTACTTCATCATTCCAACACTAAGACAACCTGTTACTTAATCATTCACCAAATCCACAACCTTTACTTCTTCATTCCACGCAATCACAACCTTTACCTTCATCATTCCAATCACAACCTTTACTTCATCATTCCACCAATCACAACCTTTACTTCATCATCACACCCATCACAACCTTTACTTCATCATTCCACCGATCACAACCTTTACTTCTATCATTCCACAATCACCAATTTTACTGTGTTGATATATCCATGTAACACTTAAAGTTTTCCTTTTTCCTTAGTCAAACAAACTGTACAATATTATGATTTATTGATAATTTATTAAGATAATTTAGTTCCATATTTTATTAATAAATCTAGAAATGACGGAAAAAAAATAATTTATGACTTTCTTATTAAGAGTATTGTTGAACTGTTTTAATAGTTTATCTACTCATTACTACCAAGAGTTTCCAAACAATTGCTCTTAGATCCTTATGTATTTAAGCTTCCTTCCTCTTCATCGGATCAAAGCCTTTTCCTGAAATACCAGAGCTTCTACTGCTGTTACTTACTACTGCTACTATTAGGCAGCAATTATCCTTACTCAACATAGACAGCTGATACTACTATACTACTACTGACTAATATACTTATCACTGCCTAATATAATTAGTTTATACTAATGCTACTTACTAATATTATACTACTGCTATACTACTAATACTATACTATACTACTAATCCTATACTACTAAAAATACTAATACTATTCTCCGAATAATAATATACTACTATTCTTTATATACTTCAAACATACTACTATTACTACTACTATTACTATACAATACTGGTGCTACTACTATTACTAATACTATACTATTACTATACGATAGACTAGATCTTTAATTGTACTATAATAATGCTGCTACTGTATACTACTTACTATTAAAACTATACTACTCTATTTACTACTATATTAATACATACTACTATTACTATACCACTACTATAGTACTACTACTTTACTACTACCACGTACTTATACTACCAGTATTATACTACTATACCTAGTACGATATACTACTACCAGTACTATAATACTATACCAGAAACAATTACTACTACGGAGTTACCTGTACTACTATACCAGTAATATACTACTACTTTACAAATAACTATACCAGTACTATACTACTACTACCACATACTATACTACTTACTACCAACTACTTACTATTAATACCAATAATACTAATACTACCAGTACTATACTACTATACCAGAACAATACTACTACTACCAGTACGATACTAATATACCAGTACTATACTATATACAGTACTAATACTACTAATATACAGGACTATACTACTACTATAAAACCAGTACTATACTATACTTATAACCTAGTACTATATTTACTATACCTAGTACTGATACTACTACCAGTACTATACTACTATACAGTTACTATACTACTACCAGTACGTATACTTCTAACCAGTACTATTACTTTACTATACCAGTGTACGGTTCGTAATCTTGTAGTCGTTGACAGGTTTAGTGCTACCGTAAACAAAATACACTTCCAAGAACACAGGAACTTCTCCAATATTGGAAATATAAGGACAAATGAGGAATTAATCAGTCATTTTGCAGGTTTTTTTATTGAAAATATTTTCATTGGATTTTCTTAAATATCTATTAAATAATTAATTAATGAGGATTTCTAATAAAATTATTTCAAAATAATGTAAAAGGTTCTACTTTGTAGGCTTAATTTATTACAATAATACAGGTTTCATACAGTAAAATTAGCACTTTCAATGTCTTTTAACGGGACACTACCATCGAAAATTATTCCGAGGTAGTTGGACTATTTTTCAATAATAACAAGGGCCTATAATGAGTATTGTCCATCAAAAAAGGAAAAACTCTCCTTCGACTGGAGTAAGGTCAATACACTTGTGACTTATACACATGACACTCTTTGGACACTCGTTATACTGAAGATATTCTGGATATGACTTCTGCCAACTCACCAGAGATATTTTCAACACGAGCCAGTTCAGACGTTTCTCAACTAGATTCTCAAGATACAGGATAGAGAACGTACTAGAAGGTCTGCCAAGACGTTCACTCCAGTCAGCAGAGAGGTGAACTTGCCACTGACAGTCAATACCCTTCTTTGACATCAACTCGTTCTATAGGGGGAGAGGGTAGCAGAGGAGCAACTAACCACCTCAATGGACATACCTTGTTAGGTAAACCTTACTCAAGATATATATACATCATACCCGGGTATATTCCTAAACCAGCATATATTTATATAAAACTAGTGGAATGCTTTAATTTAGCTCATATTAAAGTAAACCAAGAGTTATAATATTAAAGTGGGGTGTAATACATATAACTAATCACAAAGGGGCACAAGGGCCGTAACATCCTCCCGTTACGACTGACTGTCGCACAATAGACTTCAACTCATACCAGGACACAATGCCTCTATTACTACACTATTGTGTGTGTACATTGACCAAAGACAACGTCCTTCAGAGTAAAAAAAAAATATTTTCCAGGGTACACTATGGAAGCAGGAGTCAGGGAACGGAATTTTAATGTTTGACTCCATCTGTCAGAGGTAAGAAACACAACAATAGTTTGACCTTGGGCGACGTCTGAGAAGCTGACGGACGTATTTTGGGAACACACAGGAGACATGGCCAATAGCAAGTGTACATTACTCAGCTTCTGCCATGACCTGACATCCTGGATCCTCAACTCTCCATAAGGAGACTCTATTTTTTGTTACAGGCAATCTCTCCACATGTGATGGCAAAAGGTCAAAATATTAAGCACAAAACCAATATTTAATGTTTTGAATATAAAATAAGGGTGAATATCTGACTTATCCGTAAGGGCGGGACAGTAGCGTCAGCAATTACGTTATCCTGGCCTACGTTATGTGGTTACTACTGAATGAAAAAGGGTTTGAATTCGAAGAGCCCATCTCTGAATCGGGGCATTCTTGACTTCCATAGTATTAATAAAGGTCAAAGGGCTTTTGGCTTTGTTGTTCTGAATTGACTGTGATTTTGTGGGGAGAATGCCCAGGTAAACTTCAGAGTGCTCTAACAGACAACACTAATAAGCTAATGCTTCTTTCTCTACCGTTGCATAATTTAACTGGTGGGACTTTAAATTGGCAGAAAAGAATAGCAAATAGGATGAAGACCGTTACATTAGAGGAGGATGAGGGGTTTGTTAGCAAGACTGCTCACCACCTGCCATAGCTACTGGCATCTACATGCAAGAAGAAAAGGGACATCAAAATTTGGACTTTTGTAATATGAGGGACGATTCAAGTAATCGTTTCAAATTTGCTAATAAGCCATGTCACATTCTGAGGTTAAGCAGGAATTTGCTATTGAGTTGTCATGGCTTTAGGGGTTCTTCTGTACCGTGATTTTGAGGGGGGTTGTTGTATTTGGCTCTTCTCCTGAAGTTTGGGTTTTCATGCCCATCCCCTCTTTCCTCTCTTTCCACCTAGCATATTTTTGCCTTCTCTTTTCAATTTCCTTTGGGCTCCTTTATTTTTCTGTTCTGTCATGCGTTCGAGGTACACCTACTAACATGCGATGTGTAACTTAGTCGTGCTTACTCATGTTGGGATCCTGTTTACGAGCCAATTCTGCCTTGAAAATCACTCTTTACTGGCCGTTCTTTTCCCCACATGCAAACTCCCCTATTCTCAAAAATTGTCAGCTAGTCTGTCATTCTCTCCTATGCTTTTACTACTTTCAATTGCTTATTACTTCCCCTGTCTTCTTGCTTCAAAAGTTTCCCCTTTAACTTCCTGGAGCGAAAAACCCAAACGGGTCTAACCTCTCTCTGTCATCCTCTCTCTGCATTTCCCTTGCATTACCCTGATGGATGCATTTGTGGACCAGGTTTACATTCATGTCAGATCCCTCTTTAGTCTTACTTGGATTACTCGTCATCTTGAATTTTCCACATCAGTTTCAAGTCATCTGCAAACAGGGATACCTCTGAATCTAGATAACTTCCGTCATATCATTCACATATACATAAACACGCACGGTGGTGTTGGGTGTTCTGACTTTGTGAAACCTGGTGTTCGACCACATGCACCCGTCTCATTCCTCGCCTATACCATGGATCAGGTATTCCCTGATCCACTGCAAGTTCTTTACCTCCTATTCTTGCCTGATCCAATCTCTTGTGCTGTGCTGAGTAACAACAGCCTTTTTTACAGTATTAAAAAATTGCAATCTCTATCCACCCTTCTTCTTTCCTGTCTTACTTCAGTTAACTTTGTCAATAGAATTCCAGGTTTCTCTAACACAGGATTTATCATCGCTGAAGCCCCCCATATTATTGTTAAGGATATTAACCCGTCCTTTTCTACATCGGCATCGTTACTCTTCTCCTATTAATCTTTTTAAGACTTTACATTCTATACCTATCAGCGACAGTGGTCTGTAATTTAATGCTGCCTGTTTGTCTCCTTTTACTAAAAATTTGGATTACATTTGTTGTCTTGGAGAAGTAAGGTAGTTGCCCTGTTTTAATAGATTTGTTGAAGATTAGCAATACAAACAGTGCCTCTGTTCTGTCTCTCAGAACCATGAGAGTTATTTATCTTGGCTCACTGCCTTTAAGTTCACATAGCAGTTTCTTCATCTTCTCCTCGGTTATGTGCAGTATGTACAACACTTGTTGCTCTATCTTTCAGCCTCGGTTTGCTGGAAGTCTTTGTCCGCTGAGAATACATCCCTAAATCTTGTTCGGAAGACTTTGCATACTTCCAGGTCATATCGTTTTTCCTTCTTCATCCTGATTACCTGGCCCTTGATTGTTTTCCTTCTGATGTGGCTGTATAACAACTTGGGGTCAGATTTTGATTTTGATGTTATGTCATTCTCATGTTGCTGCTGTGTTTCCCTCCTTATCAATGCATATTTATTTCTGGCTCCTTATTTTTCTGATTCCTTTGCCTTATATACTTTTTCTATGTTTTAGCGTCCTTGGGCTTGGCCTCTTTACATTTTCGGGTGAACCATGGCAAACTCTTGTCATCCCATTATTTCCATTGCCCCTAGCTACAAACTTCTCTTCTGCCTCCCTGTGCTATATGACCACATGCTTCATCATTCCAATTGTGAACCCTTGTTTCTGTGTCCCCTCTCTGGAGCATCCTGTCTCTGTCCACCTTATCTATTCCACGCAGTATCTTGCATGTCGTTATCATGTCTTCCCTAACCCTTCTGTCCTCCAGTGTCGTCATTCCGATTTCCCTCAACCTCGCATCGTAGGACATTCCCCTGAGCTCTGGAACTAGCCTTGTTGCAAACCTTTGTACTTTCTCTAACTTCTTAACGTGCTTGACCATGTGTGGGTTCCAAACTGGTGCTGCATACTCCAGTATGGGCCTGACGTACACAGTGTACAGTGTCTTGAACGCTATTCGCGTTGATGGGTGCCTCCGGAGAAGTGCTCGGCGTTATGGTCACCCCAAGATCTTTCTCCTTGAGAGAGGTTTCCAGTCTTTGTCCACCTAGCCTATACTCTGTCTGCGGTCTTCTTTGCCCTTCCCCAATCTTCATGACTTTGCATTTGGCAAGGTTGAATTCAAGAAGCCAGTTTCTGGACCATATGTCCATTCTGTCCAGGTCTCTTTGCAGTCCTGCCTCATCCTCATCCGATTTAATTCTTCTCATCAACTTCACATCATCTGCGAATAGGGACACTTCTGAGCCTAACCCTTCCATCATGTCATTCACATATATCAAAAATAGCACTGGTCCTTGAACTGACCCCTGTGGGACCCCGCTCGTCCCAGGCGCCCACTGTGATACCTCTTCACGTACCATGACTCGTTGTTGCCTCTTTGTCAGGTATTCTCTGATCCATTGCAGTGCCCTCCCTGTTATACATTCCTGATTCTCCAGCTTCTGCACTAATCTCTTGTGAGGAACTGTGTCGAAGGCCTTCCTGCAGCCCAGGAAAATGCAATCCACCCACCCTTCTCTCTCGTGTCTTACTTCTGTTACCTTGTCATAAAACTCCAGAAGGTTTGTGACACAGGATTTGCCTTCCATGAATCCATGCAGGTTGTCATTTATATTCTTGTTCCGTTCCAGGTGCTCTACCTGGAACGGAACAATCACCGTCTACCTTGGCTATTACCGTCTACCTTAGTAACAAAGTTATTAAGGAAGACCGTAATAGCCAGACTGTGGGACTGTTGACTGATGTTGACTGATGTTGACTTATATTGACTGATGTTGACTGATGTTGACTGATGTTCACTGATGTTGACTGATGTTGACTGATGTTCAGTGATGTTCAGTGATGTTCACTGATGTACACTGATGTACACTGATGTACACTGATGTTCACTGATGTTCACTGATGTACACTGATGTACACTGATGTTCACTGATGTTCACTGATGTTCACTGATGAACACTGATGTCCACTGATGTTCACTGATGTTCACTGATGGTCACTGATGTACACTGATGTTCACTGATGTTCACTGATGTTCACTGATGTACACTGATGTACACTGATGTACACTGATGTTCACTGATGTTCACTGATGTACACTGATGTACACTGATGTTCACTGATGTACACTGATGTTCACTGATGTTCACTGATGTTCATTTTGGTACACTGATGTACACTGATGTTCACTGATGTACACTGATGTTCACTGATGCTCACTGATGTTCACTGATGTACACTGATGCACACTGATGTTCACTGATGTACACTGATGTTCACTGATGTACACTGATGTACAATGATGTTCACTGATGTACACTGATGTACACTGATGTTCACTGATGTACACTGATGTTCACTGATGTACACTGATGTTCACTGATGTACACTGATGTACACTGATGTACACTGATGTACACTGATGTTCACTGATGTACACTGATGTACACTGATGTTCACTGATGTACACTGATGTTCACTGATGTACACTGATGTTCACTGATGTTCACTGATGCACACTGATGTTCACTGATGTTCACTGATGCACACTGATGTTCACTGATGTTCACTGATGTACACTGATGTACACTGATGTTCCACTGATGTTCATGATGTTCAATGATGTACACTGATGTTCCATGATGTTCACTGATGTTCACTGATGTTCACTGATGTACAATGATGTACCTGATGCACACTGACTGTTCACTGAATGTTCACTGATGCACACTGATGTTCACTGATGTTCACTGATGTACACTGATGTACACTGATGTTCACTGATGTTCACTGATGTTCACTGCAGCATCACTTCAAACCCATAGGTACTTCCTCATCCTTTTTATTTCCATTCTTCTTCAATTTCGTATTATTATTATTATTATTATTATTATTATTATTATTATTATTATTATTATTATTACATACCTACACACATATACATTCCACAACAGTGTTTGATGACAAGTGCCTTTCACATCTAGTAACAAGTAACTACTATGACTACACACACACACCCATACCCATACACACAAACCCATACACACCCATGCACACACCCATATACACACACACTCAAATGAGTCAAAGGGATGTTAGGAAGTATTTCTTCAGTCATAGAGTAGTCAGGCAGTGAAATAGCCTAGAAAGTGACTTAGACGTATGGCGGGAACCATACATAGTTTTAAGAAGAGGTATGATAAAGCTCATGGAGCAGGGAGAGAGAGAACCCAGTATCAACCAGTGAAGAGGCGGGGCCAGGAGCTAATGCTCGACCCCTGCAACCACAAATAGGTGAGTACAGATAGGTAAGTACACACACCCATACACACACACTCACACACATACACACCCAAGCACACTCATGCACACATCCATACAAATACACACATACACTGCAAACCTCACTTAAGGAGAAAGATCTTGGGGTAAGTAATACACCGAGCACGTCTCCGGAAGCACACATCAACCAGATAACTGCTGCAGCATATGGGTGCCTGGCAAACCTGAAAATAGCGTTTCGATACCTTAGTAAGGAATCGATCAAGACACTGTAAAAGGGGAAAGTCGGGGGCCCATACGGAGAAATGAAAGCCCTTTTTTTGGGACCCACACCGATCAAGACCAAAAAAACTAAGAAAG
Source organism: Cherax quadricarinatus (assembly GCF_026875155.1). Classification (NCBI taxonomy): domain Eukaryota; kingdom Metazoa; phylum Arthropoda; class Malacostraca; order Decapoda; family Parastacidae; genus Cherax; species Cherax quadricarinatus. The sequence continues at coordinate 51,144,638 of NC_069423.1, read as the reverse complement.
TGCAGAGGTTTGAAAAAAGGTTATTTCCCAGGGGCTCGGGGGAAATGTCCTAGGGAAGAAATGGGGGGAATCGCCCTGAGACCCCTGGAAAAAGGGTTGGGGGGGGTAGGGAAAACATAAATAAGACATAAAAAATACGCATGGAATAAATAAGGGGGCCCGAGCGGGATTTTCCCCAGAGGGGGCCCACGAAACAAGGCCAAAATTGAATTTGAAGATTCGCCAGTCCCCGGGATGTTGGAAGTATTTTTTCATTTTTTTAGATTTTGTTGGAAGTGGAATGGGTTGAAAGTGATGTAGTGGGGGCCCGGGAAAACCAAAACATAGTTTTAAGACGAGTGTAAAGGGTTTACTCACCCCCTGAAAAACAATTTCAGTCAGTATTACTAAGGTTTGGCTCCTCCCTCGGGAAAAAAAAAAGCATAGAAAAAAAAAAAAAAAACTGAAAAATTTTTAAACCCAACTTTATTTTTTAAGAAAATAAAATATAAAAACCTTTAAAATGTGAAAATTGATCCTCCCTTTTAAAGAAAATAAAAAATAAAAAATAAAAATGACATCTAAATTTAAACGCTAATTTAAATAAATTTTGGGTGTCGGGTTGTTGGTAAACACTGGTGTGGTTGAAATCGTAGCCGTTGCTGATGATTTGGGGGAAAGGGGGGGGCCCGGGGTTTTGGTGACAACCCACTGGCTCGTTTTTTGGCCGAAAAAAAATCCTCCCCCCCCCGTTGACGGAAATCAGGTTTTGGAAACCGTTTGCAATGAGAGGGGTTATGCCCCTTATTTTTCATCCCATATACACGGGAAGGGAAAAAATAAACGGGGGAGGGTCTCCAGGACGTTAGCCGTCCCCTTAAATTTCCCTACTCTTTGATTGGAGGTGCCCCTCTCTGTCACCCACTGGAAAGATAGACAGGTTCCCCATGTTTAAAAATTCACTCTCCATGATAATACAATCCCTGAAAGATTTTGTTTTATCAACATCAACTTAGAGCAAGATAAAAGGAAAAATTTAAAATTTTTGGTCAAAAAAAGTGAGCTTTCAACCAAAAAACCCCAAAATACAAGGCAGCAGAATTACGTAGGCTGGGAGCTTTGAGTCTAGTGATTATTTTTTGGCCCGGGACCCCCACCGTCACCTTTCGGGGGGGGGGGAAGAAGGGGGAAAAGGGATAGCGGGACTAGACGGACCCACCTTAACAAGCACCGCATCAAACTTTCACTTTCGGGGTGGGGGGAATAGCGGGAGAACTTGCCTTCCCTTAAAAATACCCGGCAAGCAAACTATCTTTAAACAAACATCGCTACTCCTACTTTTGAACTTTTTCCCTCCAACGAGGTAGAAAATCTCGGGACAGAGAGAGAAGGGACCTAGTAGCAATCAGTAAAGAGGCGGGGCCGGGACTGAGTTTGCCCCCTGCAACCACAATTGGGTGAGTACAATTATACATTAGTTAGTACACCCATACAAAAACACCCCATACACACACACTGCGAAAGAGTAAGGCTAGGGGGACAAAGACACAGACCCATAGGGAGAAAGCCCTTGGGGTGCCAAACACCGAGCACATACCGGGGGCAAACATAAACCCCAATAACCGCGCAAAAACGGGCCCCGGGCAAACCGAAAATCGTTCGATCCTAATAAGGAATCGTTCAAGACATGTCACGTGTATGTTAGGCCCATCTGGGTAGCCGCACCTTTGGAACCCACACCTGGTCAAAACACGTCAAGAAGTTAAGAAAAATCCAAAAAGGTTTGAAAAAGGCAGTCCCCGAGCTCAAGGGGTTTGTACGAGGAAAAAATTAAGGGAAAAAGGACCGACGACATGGGGGGACAGAAGGGCAGGGGGGACAGATAAAGACATAAAAATACTCGGGGAATAGACAAGGTGGACAGAGATGGGGTTCCCGGAGGGGGCACGGGGCAAGGGTCACAGCTTAAGTGAAGACCGCGAGTCAAAGGGCGTTAGGAAATTTTTTCTTCAGTCAAGGTTGCGCAATGGAATAGCCAGCAATTTAGTAGTGGAGGCAGGAAAACCCAAAAGTTTTTAAGAAAAATGGCAAACTCGGAACAGAGGGAGGACCCATTACGATCATGAAGGGCGGGCCAGGGTGAGTACCCCCTGCAACCACAATTAGGTGGTAAATTGTAGAAAACCCCCACCCGTACAACCTTTGCAAAAAATCGTTCAAGACTTGTACACCGTGTTGTAAGGCCTGAAGGGTTGGCAGCAACATTTGAACCCCCCCCCTATCAACTTTTTAAGGAAAATTTGAAAAGGGGAAAGGTTGAACAGGAATCCCCCACAAGGAATTTCCCACGAGTAGAGGGGGAAAGGGGGGGCTAATAACTACAAAAAAATAATGAGAGGAATTGACAAAGGGATAGGGACAAATGTTCTGGGGTGGGAAAACAGCAAAAAGAAATTAAAAACTCGTGATCACAGGGGGTTAGGGGAAATTTTTCCCTTTGGGCCCATAAAAAGGGAAAAATTGGGGGAAATGGTTTTAGGAAGGGAGGATTTTACATTGCCAAGAAAGGTCAAAAGCCAGGAGCAGGGGGTGACCCGGAAAACTGGGCCAGGGCTGTAATCGAGCCCCGCAAAAACCCCAAAAATGGAGTACACACACACACACACACACCCCACACACACACACACACACCCAAAAACACACCCCCCCACAAAACCCCCCACCCCTTAACGCAACCCATCCCCACACCCATAAATCCAACAACCCAAACCATACACCACACACACACACACACACCCACACACACCACACACACACAACACACACACCCACAAAAACAACACAACATCCATGCGCTCTTTACTTACAATGGGCCTAGGGGTTTTAATGGGCTTTTTGCCTAGGACAAAAGGGAAAAACTAAAAAAACAACACACATACACTGTCTTCTAAAGTGGGGAAAAGGATTTGAAAACCAAATTTTTGGGGATCCCCTCAATTGTGAACAGTCTCCCCGGGTAAAAAACCCCCCCTTTCCTTCCCCAGCCGTCGGGATTTCAAAAAATTGACAAAGTTGCTAAAATTTTACTTTTGGCAAGCTTCCCTGAACTTTTTCACAGAACTGCTCTGTAATAACATAACAAAAACGGGAAAGGGGTATTTGATTTAATGCGCGGAAAAAACTTACACAGATCACCTCCCCCCCCAGAGGGACTATGCCCCTTCCACTTACAGGACTATATTTCCTCCCCCCGAGGGACATACTCCCCCACCTAGATGACTTACTCCCCACCCAGATGACAATACCCCCTCCCCCCCAAAATGACTAAAACTCCTCCCCCCTAAAATGCTACACTTTCCCCCCCTGAGGGCCCTACCCCCTCCACCCTGATGGCAAATTCCCACCCTGACCCTAGGGGTTTATCTTCTCCCTGCCCAACAATCGAGTAAATTTTCCCAAGGCCCTTTTTTAAGTCTTTTTTGAAAAAACACTTTTGAAGACGGGAGATAATAAAAAGTCATGCAAAAATAAAACCTACCCAGAATGGAAGGACAGACTACATGGCGTACTTCACAGATGGACCCAATTGATCAGGAGGAATCGGGCACCCGGGCCTAATGTCCAAAGGACGGGGAAACCCAAGGGAAGGGGGAACTTATAAACTCTTAGTTGTTTTTTGGACTCGGATTTGGGTGGCTATCATACTAGCCCCCCAACCCATGCTTTTGCACCATTGAAAAATTTTTCATTCATTTTCCCATAGCGTTTGGCAATTGAGAAGGTCATGGGGAAAAAGTGCAAACATTAAATAAAAACACTTGCTACAGCCGTGTTTCCATTTTATACAGAGGATTGACCCTATCTCGGGCCACCCCCGTATTTTTCCCAAGGGCCCGAAAACGGTTTTGATTTTTCGTCAAAACCCCAAGATTTCGCAAAATCCCTTTTCCAAACCTCGATAGAGGCGAGAGAAAAATCAAAAATCCCCCGACAAAAAACCCCCAGTATTGGGGTGGAACCTCTCATAAAACTAAAAGTAAGCAAAAAACATTTATTGTAACCGATACACGGGAAAATTGGTTTAAAAAAAGACAGGGAGCAAACCCTGGGAATTTTTAAATTGGGAAAACGTTTCTACCGAATTTAAAACCTTTTATCATACAGTTTAAAAATGACAGCATATATGGGACGGAGATGGGGTGTGAGTGGCACATAATGACCTGGAAAAAAAGGCATTTGAGATGAGGGGAAAACCCCAGACAAGGGTCATGAGTCCTGTGTTGTTTGGTGGGCTTTTCAAAGGTTTATTATTAAAGTAGCTAATGTTTTTGAAAATTTGTAGTTTCCAGTATTAAAAATTTTTCATGTCTGTCACAGTGATTTTAAAGAAGCTTCCCTTCGTCAACCCACAATCACTCTTTCCCCCTGTAAAAATTTTTATTTTAATCTCTATAGTTAAAAAAGGAACCCAAACGTTTTCTAAAAAAAAGTTTTGGTTGTTTGCTTTCCCCTTTTCTTTTTAAATCAATTAGCAAAAGGGTTTTTACCACACTTGATTAAGTTTTAACCCCCAGCTTTTTCTTCCGTCTTCCCCAAAAATATACCCGTCAGTATTACGTCACAGTTAAAATAACGTTTTTTACAATTTTGCCCCACAGAGAAGAGGGAGAGGGGAGAGAGAGAGAGAGGGGAGAGAGAGCGCATTTTGTTTTGGGAAAAATTTTTGTGCCAACATTTTCTTTTTAAGGGGTAGTAAAAAAAAATTTTGTTTTTTTTTGTTGAGAAATGGTTGGGGAAATTCACTTTTGGGGGAAACAAAAATATAGCAATCTGTATTAACTGTTAACACCGCTGTACAAACCGCCTCTCCCGGACGTCCCTTTTGGGGTGCCGTTTGATTCCCAGGGGGTTTTTGAAAAAACAAGTGAAATTTGAAACAATTTGCCCCAAAAAAAGCGTATATCCAGCATTTCAATCATCTGAAAATTTCGTTGTGGTATTCACTTATTTGGGCATTTAAAACCTTCAAATTACGACCTCGAATCCGGGGCCTAACACCCTTTTGTTGCTCCCCCGGGTGCAGTTAGCTTGGGGGATACAAGTGAGAGTAAGCCCTTTCCCTTTCTTTTGTAACGTGAGCTTATGGCGTTGGGGAGCGCCCTTTTAAGGGGCCCATACGGTGACCCGATGAAGGCTTTAGTGTCCAGGGAATGTTGCATTTAAAGTTCGCCACATGTCGAGAATGTTTGTTGCAATTACTTGCAATACCCTTGCACTTGTATTCATACCCATCATTTGTTCATAGTTTTTTTTTTGGGTTTTTTTCCCCAGGGGGGAAACATGGAGACCAAAAAAACACCACGTGATTGTTTTACTGTGAAATTTCCCGACTCATTTAAGGGGAAATAGTTAACTTTCCGGGTTTTGAAAGGGTTTCAAAAAATTAACAATAGTCAAGAACCCCACGGGGCCCTATTGTCCTTTTTTTTTTTAACGATAAGAAAAGGGAACGCCCCGTGTCAAACACGTCTAAAAACAAATTCCCGCCCCCGTTTCCCCCCCAAAATCATCGTCCCCAAAAAAAAAAAACTGCCCGAGTTCAGCTTTTTTTTCTTTCTTACTACACATTTCAACAGTATTCATTAAAAAGGGGGTAGGTTTCTTTTTGGGTTTTTTATAGACAAAATTTATAAAATTGCCCCAACTTGTATCTTTCTAGGGCAATATCTACTAGGGCTTTAAAAAGGAATTTTTTTAGGGGTACAAAAAAAGGGGAGGGTATCTTATGAATCAGTTTTAAATTTACATTAAGAGGGAATTAAAAAGGGATAAAAAAGCTAAAAGGGGGCAAAGAAAATTTAAAATTGCTAGGGATTTAAAAAAACCAAAAAAAATTTTTTTTTCCGGTTATAGAAAAAAAGTCAAGGGAAAATGGTCCCCTTAAAAATAACCATGGGGCCCTCTTAAATGACAAGAGAAAGAAAAAGTGGGTCGATTTTAAATAATTATTTTCTCTCGGTTTTTACACAGGAAGACACTAATAATATTCCGGTAATTAATTTTTATAGTGGATCAGAAGAAGATAAATTATGTAAATCACAGTCACTAGTGAAAGGGTTTTGTGAAGCAGATAGACAGACTGAAGCAAAATAAGTCACCGGGTCCTGATGAGGTTTTTTTCAAGGGTTCTAAAGGAATGCAAAATGGAAGTCTGTGAACCATTAACTAATATTTTAATTTATCTCTTCAAACAGGTGCAGTGTCTGATATGTGGAAGATGGCTAATGTAATTCCTATTTTTAAACAGGGGACAAGTCGTTACCGTCAAATTACCGCCCAATAAGCCTGACCTCAATTGTAGGCAAATTACTAGAGTCAATTATAGCTGAGATTATAAGAAGCCATCTCGATAAGCATAGCTTGATTAATGATACGCAGCATGGATTCACAAGAGGCCGGTCTTGTCTAACTAATTTATTAACTTTCTTCAGTAAAGCTTTTGAGGCTGTTGACCACGATAAAGAATTTGATATTATTTACTTAGATTTTAGTAAGGCATTTGTTTGAGTTCCGCACCAAAGACTGTTGAAGAAAGTAGCAGCTCATGGCATTGGGGGAAGGGTGCTCTCGTGGATCGAATCATGGCTCACAGACAGGAAGCAAAGAGTGTCCATAATGGGGTTAAATCCGAGTGGGGATCATAACAAGTGGCGTTCCACAGGGATCAGTTTTGGGGGCCCGTTGTTGTTTATAATATATATCAATGATCTTGATGAAGGAATTACTAGTGAAAATGAGCAAATTCGCCGATGACACAAAGATAGGTAGGATAATTGATTCAAAACGTAGATTTTAGGGAACATTCAGGAGGATTTAGACAAACTCTACTCTTGGTCGAAAAGGGGCAGATGCAGTTCAATGTAGATAAATGCAAGGTTCTAAAGCTCGGGAGTGTCCATAACCCTAGCACTTATAAGTTAAATAATGTAGAACTTAACCATACAGATTGCGAAATGGACTTGGGGGTTATGGTAAGCAGAAACCCTTTAAAACCAAGAAGCAATGCCTAAGCGTACGTAATAAGGCAAATAGATTTCTGGGATTTATATCAAGAAGTGTAAGCAACAGAAGTCCAAGGTCATACTCCACTTTATACACATTAGTAAGGCCTCACCTAGATTATGCAGCTCAATTCTGGTCTCCATATTACAGAATGGAAAATAAATTTCGTTAGAAAACATTCAGCGTAGGATGACTAAATAATACTAGCATTAGAAATCTTCCTTATGAAGAAAGATTGAAGACTCTTAAGTTACATTCACTTGTTAGACGAAGAATGAGGGGAGACCTGATCGAAGTGTATAAGTGGAAGATAGGTATTAATAAAGGGGATATTAACAAGGTCTTGAGGATATCTCTCCAAGAGAGAACCCGCAGTAATGGATTTAAATTAGATAAGTTTAGATTTAGAAAGGACATAGGAAAGTATTGGTTTGGAAATAGGGTAGTTGATGAGTGGAACAGTCTACCTAGTTGGGTTATTGAGGTTAGGACTTTAGGTAGTTTCAAATTTAGGTTGGATAAGCATAGCTTGATTAATGATACTCAGCATGGATTCACAAGAGGCCGGTCTTGTCTAACTAATTTATTGACTTTCTTCAGTAAAGCTTTTGAGGCTGTTGACCACGATAAAGAATTTGATATTATTTACTTAGATTTTAGTAAGGCATTTGATAGAGTTCCGCACCAAAGACTGTTGAAGAAAGTAGCAGCTCATGGCATTGGGGGAAGGGTGCTCTCGTGGATCGAATCATGGCTCACAGACAGGAAGCAAAGAGTGTCCATAAATGGGGTTAAATCCGAGTGGGGATCAGTAACAAGTGGCGTTCCACAGGGATCAGTCTTGGGCCCGTTGTTGTTTATAATATATATCAATGATCTTGATGAAGGAATTACTAGTGATATGAGCAAAATCGCCGATGACACGAAGATAGGTAGGATAATTGATTCAAACGTAATGTTAGGGAACTTCGGGAGGATTTAGACAAACTCACTCTTGGTCAGAAAGTGGCAGAGAGTTTTTTAAAAAAATGAAAGGGTTTTGAAGCTCGTAGTGCCCATAACCCTAGATTTTATAAGTTAAAAATTAGAACTTAACCAAAACAATTGCGAAAAGGATTTGGGGGGGTTTGGTAACCCAAAACCCTTTAAAAACCAAGACGAAATCCCAGCGTAGTAAAAGGCAAATAGATTCTGGGTTTTTATATCAAAAGTTAAGCAACAGAATCCAGAGGTCAACTGCAGCTTTTATCATCTTTAGTAAGGCCTCCCTAGATTATGCGTCAATTCTGGCTCCATATTCAAAGGGAAATAAATTCGTTAAAAAACATTCAGCGTAGGATAAAAATTTAAATACATACTTTAAAAATTTTCCCTTTATAAAAAAGATTAAGCCTTAATTTAATTCATTTTTAAAAAAGGAATGGGGGAAAACCTGACGAAGTGTATAATGGAAAGTATTAAAAAAGGGGGATATTAAAAAGGTTTTTGAGATATCTCCCCAAAGAGAGAACCCGCAGTAAGGATTTAAATTAAATAATTTTTAATTTAGAAAGGCAAAAAAGTTTTTGTTTGGGAAAATAGGGTAGTAAAGGGGAAACAGTCTACCTTTTTGGGTTTTTGAGGCTAGGACTTGGTATTTCAAATTTTGGTTGGATAAATCATGGGGGGAGGGTTGGATTTAGGGGATTTGCACATCAAGCTTTTTTCTTGGGTAGATTGAAAATTGGGTAGGCAAATGTTGTTAGGGGGATGAATTGAAAAGGGACCTCCCTATTTGGGCCAGGGGCCTGCGTGGTTTTCCCTCCTTTTTTATGTTCTTAGTTCTATGGTGGGGGGGTTTGGATTTGAGGGGTTTTGCACATCAAGTATTTCTTGGGTGGGCTTAAAAAGGGGGGTTGGGTCCAAATGTTTTTTAGGGGGTGAATTGAAAAGGACCTCCCTATTTGGGCCCAACGGGCCTGCTGCGTTTTCCTCCTTTCTTTTTTTTATTTTTCTTATTTTTTAAAAGTGGGGCCGGGGTTTTCCCTCTTAATTTTATGCAAAGGGGGAAAAGAGAAATTACTCTTGTTTAACCTCACAGTTATTGACAAGAACTCTGGAAGGAGAGGAAAGCGTGCCTATTGATCTATGGTTTTTACAGGGGTTTTTAAAAAAGCTTTTATGAAAAGAAGAGCCCACTACCCCCTTTTGGGGGGTTAAAGTCCCTCGGAGGGCTGAGACGGAGAGGGAAAAATTTTCTCCAAATTTTTCCAGAAAGATATAGAAACTTAGTAAAGGAGATTACTGTTACTGAAAACAAATGTTTTATAATACTGAGGGATGGCGTGAAAGTGTGGCGTATTACTTGACTTTTATGTTTTGTTTATAAATTTTACAGTTTTTTTCGGGCACAAACACATTCCCAAAAGAAAACAATAAAAATGTGACGTTAATATACTTACAGTTATTTATCTGCAATGTTTCTTTTGCATTAACCAGTGTGTGTTACATTTTGTGATTGTAATTTAATCTGATTTTAATCGATTAAAACATGAAGAAATTTTAAAAATTATAAAAACATTTAACATTATTTAGATAACAAAAGGCCAATTGGCGAACAATCACAAATAACCCGCACTGCAGAGAGGACTTACCACGACTTTCAATCCGATTTGGCCATTTAAAAAAAGTCAACTGTGCTGTAAATGGCCAAGTCGACCGGGAAACGTGTCGTAAGCTCCTCTCCCTATGTGCGGGTTTTTTGTGAATTTTTAAAAAAACGGTTTTCTTTTTAAAAGTGTTTTTTTAATTTTTGTTCCAAGGGTGGGGGGTGAGGTGAGCGTGGTGATCCAAAAAAACATTGTTGTTTTTGATGATGGTTTTGAAAAAACCCCAAAATTAATAATTGAATCTTATCAAACAATGGGAATCTTTATTGAAAAACGTTTCGCCCCACAGTGGCTTCATCAGTCCCCAAAACAAATAAAATGGGTAAGTGGGTAGAAGTTCGAGGTAATCAGTCCCCCAACCTGCAATCATTGTTATTCCCCACTCTTTAGGAAGGCAGCATAGGGGGCCGAGAGGGGGTTATATCTGCGGGAGATGAGTTGAAGCAAGGAGTGAGATCACGTGGGGCCTGCCCCTGGTAATAGGGGCGCCAAAGGTTGGCAAGCATGAAATCTTTGTACCAAATTCCTGATGTTCAGTGTCGCAGAAGGATGTGGTTTTGAAAACCGCAAGTTTTTTATTGAGCATTAGCAACACATGGGGAAACTTTATTTAAAAAACGTTTTTTGCCACACGTGGCTTCATCAGTCCAAACAAAGTAGAAAAGGGTAAGTGGGTAGAATTCGAGGTAACAGTCCCTCAACCTGCAATCGATGTGTCATCCATCCCCTTGTGGAAATGCACATAGGGGCCCAAAAGGTGGGTTATAACGCGGTGAGATGAGTTGAAGAGGGGAGGGAGTCCAGTGGGACCCGCCCCCAGTGTAAATAGGCGTCGTCCAAAGGGTTTGGGGAAGCTTTGAGTCTTTTTACCCGATTCCATGAGTTTCAGTGTCTGAAGAAGTGATGATGGTTTTTAAAACCGAAAGTTGAAAATTGAGAAAACTTATGCAACACAGGGGAAACTTTATTTAAGAAACGTTTCGCCACAAGTGGCTTCACAGTCCAATACAAAAGAAAATGGGTAATTGTTAGGTAAGACACATATGAACATTAAAAACTTTATTCGAAACGTTCGCTACACAGTAGGTTTTTCAGTCGAAAACCGAAAATAGGCAGGAACATAAAGATTGAAGACATGTAATAACCATCCCCTTGTATGTAGAATTTGAGGGTTTTCAGTCCCCGGCCGGAGAAATTTAGTTCCTGTCAGGAAAAAATTAGATCAACGACAGTGCGGGGACTTAAATACTGTCGGAAAGGGAGGTGCGGGTTTGTGATTTGTGTAGTGTAGTAAGTGAGAGGCAAATGAGAGGTCATGTCCCCCCTCAATCCAACCCTTTACTTGAAAAACTTTTTTTCCCAAAGGGGGTTTTTTGTACCAAGATGCCACGGGTTGAGTGTCGCAAATGAACACAAAAAGGTAAAAATACCCACGGTTGTTAGGAAGACACATATGCAAAATAGACAACTTTATTCCCCAAAAAGTTTCGCCTACACAGTAGGCTTCTTTAGTCGAAAACAGAAAATGGCAGGAACAGTAAAATGTGAAACGATGTAATCATCCATCACCCCTTTTAGTTAGAATTTATTGCAGTCCCCTCGGGCCCGGAGAAGTTCGTTCCATGCAGGAACATTGAAAATCAAGCGACAGTGCGAGATTTAAAAACGTCGGAAAAGGGGAGGTGCAGGTGTATTTAGTAGTAGAGGGATGCAACCCAAATTTCGACTACAAGGGGATGGACTGATTTCTCGTCTTCACACTTTAAATTTTCCCCCTATTTTCTGTATTCGACTGAAAAAGCCTACTGTTTAGGCGAAACGTTTCGGAAAAAAAGTTGTCAACGTTGCAATTTTGGGCTTACCTAACAAAATGTCGGTATTGTATCCCTTTTGTTCATCTTGTCAGACACTGCAACCGTGGATCTTGGACAGAAAAAACCCCTTTGGCAAGCTTTTCAAATGAAGGTTGGATCTGAAGGGCATGACCTCATGCCTCTCACTACTACTACTACACACTACTAACTCCCTGACCCTCCTTCCCACAGTATTTAAGTCTCCCCATGTCGCTTGATTTCAGAAGTTCCCGACTTGGAACTGAATTCTCCGGCCCAGGGGACAACCTCAAATTCTACACTACAAGGGTGATGGATGATTACATCGCTTCACATCTTTATGTTCCCCGCCTATTTTTGTATTCGACGAAGAAGCCTACTGTGTAGGGAAACGTTTCGGAAAAAGTTTCTAACTGTTGCATATTGTTTACCCAACAACCTGTCGTTTGTTCCATTTTGATGTTCCAGAAAAGGAAGTGGAGTGAAGTTCGGGGTAATCATCCCCAACCTGCAATCGTTTTCAGCCCTCACTCTTGTAGGAAGTCGATGGGCCCCAAAAGGTGGGTTTTATATGCGGGAGATGAGTTTAAGCAGGAGGAGGTAATCAAGTGGACCCCACTTTTAAGTAGTCGTCGTCGGTTTTCAAAAAACCCTTCATCCTTTTGTCAGACCTGCAACACATGGATTTGGTACAAAACTTCAAGCTTTCCCCAAACCCTTTTGGACGCGCCCACTTACACTGGGGGGGGGCCCACTGTGATCTCACCTCCTCCCGCTTCAACTCATCTCCCCGCAGTATATAACCACCTCTCTGGCCCCAGGCACTTCCCACAAGGTGATGGATGAACACATCGATTTCAGGGGTTTAGGGGGTATTTCCCCGAACTTCACTCCCCTTACCCATTTTTACTTTTTATTGGACTGATGAACCACTGGTGGCGAAACGTTTCTTTAAAAAAGATTCCCTGGTTCATAAGGTTCAATTATTCAAATTGTCGGTTTTCAAAACCCTTTATCACTTCGCAACAAGAACATCATGGAATCTTGGTACAAAGACTTCAAACTTGCCCCCCCTTTGGACGACGACCTACTTACCTAGTGGGAGGTCCCTGATTCACCCCCCTGTTCAACTATTCACCCCGTATATAGACCTCTCTGGCCCCATCTGCACTTCCTACAAGGTGATGGACTGAACACATCGTTGCAGGTTTAGGGGCTGATTACCTCGAACTTCAAAATCCCCTTACCCTTTCTTCTTTGTTTGGACTGATGAAGCCCCCGGTGGCGAAACGTTTCTTCAATAAAGATTCCCATTTTTTGCTAAGTGTTAATTATTCACATTGTTGTTCTTTGGGAATGTGCAGGTGGTGGGGGGTGAGGGGGTGCTGGGGGGCAGTGGTGTGGGGGGGAGCATGGTCATGGGCCCACAGTCCCATGCATCCTGCCTAGGAGGGGCCTTTTACACCCGCTCTCCCCCCGCTACATTATTTTTAGCCTCCTAATCATGGTTGGGTGGCGGGGGCAGCTCATCAAACTCATAAGAACAAAGAATGGAGGAACACTGCAGAAAGGGCCCATGGCCCCTGGGCCAGTCCTTTTTCAAACGGGGGGGGAAACTACTTAAGTACCAAGAAATAACTCCCGTACCCAATAAACCCCCCCCAAAAAAAATAATTTTGGGGTTTTTATTTTATATTTTTTGGAGATTGTAATTGTTGGTGGGAATAAGGAATGGTTTGGAAAATTTCTGAAGTAAGTTTTTTAATTGAGAAAGTAATTTAATTTTGTTGGGGTTATTTTATTAAAGGGTTATTATTATGAGAAATTTTTCGACCAGGCATTAATTTTTCCAAAACCCTTTGGGGTTCAATGTATCCTCCTCAGAGTGAATATAGGTCTATCTTTGATCATCAGCAAACTTATCAGTCACTCGTAATCCCTTCATCAGGTCATTAATGTAAATTATGAACAAAAGAGGGCCAAAAGATCCTTGTGGAACCCATATGACTAATCCCCATTCAATTTCACTCCTTATGGTAACCCCTGCTTTTTATGGGAAATGCCCCTTTTAAAACAGAATTTACCTCCCCATACCATGAACATTAAAATGGGAAAAAACCGACAGGTTGTTGGTAAGACCATATGAACATTTGGTACTTTTTTATGAAACGTTTCGCCTACACATAGGCTTTTCATCAAATACAGTCAATAGTGAAGCGGGTGGATTTTAGAAGGACCAACCCTTTTAAAATTATTTTAACCTCTTAGTGGCCACGTTCACCTCTTGGGGCTAAAAGCTCCCCTGTCACTTTTATCTCCATATTGTTTCATCCAGGAAAATGCTCTTTCCAACGAGGACTGCCACCTCAAAAATTTAAGGGGATGGGTGATTACTCGTTTAAGTATCTTTGCTTTTCAACTTTCGTACTTGACTGAAAAAGCCTACTTTTGGGAACGTTTTAAAATAAAGATACCTAAATGTTGCATATTTCTTACCCAACAACCCGTCGGGATTTTATACCTTTTTTTGTTCAATCTGTCAACCCGCAAAAAAAGGGTATCTTGGTCAGACCTACAAACAATTTGACAACTTCCACTGGGAGCGGCTGGGTTTGAGAAGGACCCACCTTTCAACATTGAGTTTTTAACCTCTCCAGTGGCCTACTCTCACCTCTTTGGGGTATAAAAGCTCCCTCCTGTATTTTTATTCCCCTATTGTTTTCATACCCTGGAAAAATGTCTTCTCCGACTGAGGGATGACCACCTCAAAAATTTAAAAGGGGGATGGAGATTTCATCGTCTTCAAGTATTTCGCTTCTTCAAATTTTTGTACTTTTCTGAAGAAGCCCACTGTGTAGGCGAAACTTTTTTTTAAAAAAAAAAATGTTGCTTTGTGTCTTACCTAACAACCTGTCGGGATTTTTTCCATTTTAATGTTCAAACTGTCAGACACTGCAAAAAAGGTATTTGTAAACCTACAATCAACTTCGACAATTCCCCTAGTGAGAGCGGCTGGGTTTGAGAAAGGCCCGACCCCTTTAACATTGAGTTCAAAACCCCTCCCATGGCCTACCCCACCCCTGGGGGGGGATAAAAATCCATCCTGTCACTTTATCTCCTAGTTTCATACCATGGAAAATGCTTTCTCCAATGAGGGGCTGACCACCCCAAAACTTTAAGGGGATGGATGATTAATCGTCTTCAAGTATTCTTTTTTTTCAACTTTTCTTATGTGAAGAAGCCTACTGTGTAGGCAAACGTTTCATAATAAAGATACCTAACTGTTGCTTATGTGTCTTACCTAACAACCGTCGGTATTTTTTACCATTTAATGTTAATCTGTCCGAAAAATGAACAAAAGGGTATCTTGGTACAGACCCACAACAAAATTCGAAAATTCCCCTATGGAGCGGCTGGGTTGAGAAGGACCCCGCCTTTTTTTAAAATCTGGTTCTAAAAAACCCCCTATGGCCAGTCTCACCTCTTTTGGGGCTAAAAAGCTCCCTCCGTCACTTTATCTCCAATTTTTAACCATGGGGAAAAATGCCTTCTCCAACTGAGGACTGACCCCCTAAAACTTTAAGGGGAAAGGATGATTACATCGTCTTTAAAAACTTCTGCTTCATCAATTTTGTACTTGACGAAAAAGCCCACGTGTAGGCGAAATTTTATAATAAAGTACTAACTGTTGCTATGTGTCTTCCTAAAATCCCCATACCCTGAGCGCCATTTTTTTTCCCAAAAGGGCTCCCGTGAGATAATCTATCGAAGGCTTTACTAAAAACCCAAAAAAACATATTATTCCTTTCACTGTCAACTGCCAAAGTTCTATTGAAAACCCAACAAATTTGTCAGGGAGGAAAGACCTCTCGTAATCCCTCGGAAATTATTTTCAAGTTATGCTCTTCAAGGTGACTTTTAATAATTCACTATATTGATTCCCAAAAATTGCCCCCTAAAGATGTCAGGCTTATTGGAGGTAATTTTTAAGGAACGGACTTATCCCCTGATTTAATAAGGAACCACAATAGCCCTCTTCCAAACCTGGGCCAAAACCCGGGAAAAGGGTGAACGCATTAAACACACTCGTTAATGGTCACTAAGCTCCATCTTGCATTCCTTAAGTACCCTGGAAAACAACTCATCGGGTCCGGGGACTTATTTTGCTTCAGTTTGTCTATCTGTTTAATAACCATGTCCCTCGTGACAGTTATATTAGTTAATTTAAATTCATCATTAACTAAACAATTGTTAATTTGGAATCTCATTTACATCTTCCTGTGTAAAAACTGACAAAAAATAGTCATTAAATAAGGAACACATTTCCAGTTCGTTATCCGTCAGCTGTCCATTCCCAATTTTCAGAGGTCCCACTTTTTCCTTCACCTTCGTCCTATACACTTGAAAGAACCCCTTTGGATTAGTCTTTGATTCACTAGCAACTCTAATTTCATAGTCACGTTTAGCCTTTCTAATCCCCTTTTTTACTTCTATTTTAAGTTGAACATATTGGTCAGTAAGATCAACCTCTCCTCTTCTGATGCGCCTATAAATTCCCCTTTTCTCCCCTAATAGATGCTTTAAACCTACTGTTAACCCATTTGGGATCGTTATTTTTAGACCTTATATCTCTCTGGGGAATGTATATACTCTGGGCATGATGTATATTATTAAGAAAAAAATCATAAAAGCAGATCCCTTCATAATCATAAGTATGATCATCGCCAATAAAATCATTAGCTAGATAACCCCAATCAAGATTAGACAGATGTTCCCTAAGTCCATTATAATCGGCAGAACGGAAATCAGGGATTTTTACTTATTATCATTGTTCTTGCATTCCAGTTAATGCTAAAAGTGATGGATTTGTGATCACTTGCGCCAAGCTCTACAGTGATCTCCAGATTATTCACGAGTGTTTCCTTATTTGACAAGACTAGGTCTAGCAAATTATCACCCCTGGTAGGCTCTGTCACGCTCTGCTTCGGAAAACAGTTCTGAACTGTTTCAATAAAGTCACTGGACTCTAGATTACCTGTCAAAGAATTCCAGTCAATTTGACTAAAGTTAAAGTCCCCTACTATGACTATGTTATTGTGTCTAGAAGCCCTAACAATTTCGTCCCAAAGAAGTCTCCTCTATCGTGATCCAAGCCTGGAGGTCTGTATATTACACCTAGAATTAGTTTTCTTGACCCTCTACAAACTCTACCCAAACAGATTCTGTTACTGCTCCATCTATTTTTATACCTGTTTTTATGCAACAATTAATATTTTTCTCGAACATATAATGCAACTCCTCCCCCTTCCCATTACATCTATCCACATTGAACAACTTAAATCTCCGAATATTACACTCAGCAGTCATATCCCGACTCTTTAAATCATACCACGTTTCAGTTAATGCAATGATATCAAAGTTCCAGCACATGCTACCAAACGTAGTTCATTAATTTTATTTCTTGCACTTCGACTGTTAGCATGAAATACCATCATATGTTTTTTCTCCTGCACATTTTCCTATTGAAACTTTGTTTTTACATAATTTCTGAAATTATCATTACCAGAGTTACTCCATGACAGTTACTATTAAGATTCTTAATATCAGAGCGTAAGTCAATATATCCATACTCATTATTTATCATTTCTAAACCCATACCTCTAACTAATCCTAGTCCTAACAACCCCCTCAACTGAGTTAGCAAGAAAACCCACACCTGCCCTTTGGATAAGTGATACCCACCCTGGCATACATGTCATTTCGGCCATAGAATTGTCCCAGTTGTCAATGAATGGTACGCATTTATCCTTACAGTGTTTATCCAACCAACAATTAATACCAATTGCTCTGGACAACCATTCATTACCAACACCTCTTCTTGGCAAAATGCCACATATAACAGGGCGTCCCCCCTTCTTCCTAATGATGTCTATAGCTGTCCTGAACTTTCTAACTAAATCCTCACTTCTACGCTTGCCTACATCATTGCCTCCAGCACTGAGGCAAATAATAGGATTGATCCCATTACCGTTCATGATGTTGTCAAGCCGGCTAACAATGCCCTCCATCCCAGCCCCAGGAAAGCATACCCTCTGTCTCCTACTCCTGTCCTTCAAGCAGAATGCCCTATCCATGTATCTAACCTGGCTAATCCCCAACAACAACAATATTCTTACCTTCCTTGTTGTCTTTCGTCGTGACGGTCCCAGTAATCGACTCACATTCGTCGGGTTTGCACCGAGAATGCGTTGGAGGTTTCCACAAGAGTTTCCACAGCAGTCTCTTTCTTCTTTATCGTTTCTGGCTTTCCATTCTTCTTCTTGATCGTCAACTTCGTCGTCCCCCGCTGCCCAGCCACTGACCACGATCCCTTCTTGACTGAGGACTCGAAAAAGGAGGGCTACTACGGAATCCTCTTTTTCTCCTCGGTCAATCGCCGTATCTCCATCTTCCCCACCTCAATTCTTCCTTAAGCTGCTGATAAAGTTGCTCGATGGAGGGCATCTTGGTTCAGTCCACGGGGAGCACACAAGACACTTCTCCACAAAAATTAAGTACAGGTCACCCTTCAATATTCGTTCTCGGCGCAACTACCATGAAGGATTACTCTTTTGTTGGATAAATTTAGATTTAGAAGGACATTGGTAAGTACTGGTTTTCTAACAGAGCTGTAGATGCGTGGAACAGTCTTCCCAGTGCGTTGATAGAGGCTAGGACCCTGGGTAGCTTTAAGAAGAGATTGGACAAATATATGAGTGGGAGGGGCTGGGTTTGATTGGTGTCATTGGGTTCGGGAGTATTTCTTGGGTAGCTTTAGGTAGAGGTCGTTTGATAAGGACCTGCTCGCAGTGTTGTGCCAGAGTTGTGGAAGATGGCTAATGTGGTTCCTATATTCAAATCAGGGGATAAGTCCACTCCTTCAAATTACCGTCCAATAAGCCTGACATCTATAGTGGGCAAGTTATTAGTATTATTAGATTAATTATATTTCCATCCAGAATCAATTATAGCTGACATTATCAGAAGTCACCTTGAAGAACATAACTTGATAAATGAATCTCAGCATGGATTCACGAGAGGTCGTTCCTGCCTGACAAACTTACTGACGTTCTTCAATAGAACATTTGAGGCAGTTGACAGCGATAAGGAATATGATATTGTTTATTTGATTTTAGTAAAGCTTTCGATAGAGTACCTCACAAGAGAAATCTAAGAAAAGTGGCAGCTCATGGTATAGGAGGTAAAGTTCTAGCATGGATTGAGCATGGCTAACCAATAGAAAGCAGAGAGTTACCATTAATGGAGTGAAATCTGAATGGGGATTAATCACTAGTGGCGTTCCACAAGGATCAGTTTTAGGCCCTCTCTTGTTCGTAATTTACATTAATGACCTTAATGTGACATTTATTGTGGCAACGTTTCGCTCTCCAGGAGCTTTATCAAGCATTACAAACAATACATGGACACAGAGGGTATATAAAGGCTCAGAGTGAGGTGAATACTAGTGAGGTACCATTTCGATGTTCACTAGTGGTAGTAGTAGTAGTGGTAGTGACAAAAGTAATACAATATGGTAGAGCAATTAATCGTACATGAGTAAAAGGATATAAAAGCTATTTACTTGGGTAACATAAAAATAGGTTGGACAAATATAAACTGGAATGAGGCAGTTTGTTTCAGTGTTCACTCTCTGTGCTTTTGTGTGTTTAACAGGAGAGACTATGTGATGGGCAGGGTTTACGTTTTCAGAGGGTTCTTGCAAGACTTGGGGGATGGTGAAGTGCCCTTGTTTTTTTTAAATTTTATTTGAAAACAGCATCAGTGTGTTCGGGCATTGGTTGCGGAAATTGTTTCTTTGATCACAAAATTTCGTTCTGAATTTTGGATGATTGGGGGAATTTTT
>NC_069423.1:51121747-51124714 GCF_026875155.1 Cherax quadricarinatus | reverse complement strand
TATCATCACTCCAATGACTACTTTATGTTCTCCGGACTGAATTGTACCTACAATGTAGTCTCTTTCTCCAATCATGTCCATGCCTTCCATTTCCTCAAATCCCCATTGGTGTTTTATGAGCAGTGCAACCCCTCCTCCCCCTCTACACCTTCTATCTTTCCTCAGGATCTGATATCCTGTTGGGAAGATTGTGTCTGTTATTGTCTCAGCGACTTTTGTTTCTGTGACTGCTATGATGTCTGGGGATTTTTCACTGATTCTTTCATTCCACTCCTCATGTTTATTCGTTATTCCATCCGCGTTTGTGTACCAAACCTTTAGTTTCTTTTCTATCATTGTGGTCATGCAAGTATATTGGGGTTGGGGGAGCGAGAGCCTTGGTGGGGGCCTATATGGGCTGTGGTGTAGGTGGGGTATGTGTTGGTGGGGGTGGGGTCAGAATGCCCATAAGGGACAGCTGTTGGGGTGAGGTTTGTGATATGGGGGTTGGTGGCAGAGGGAACAGTGAGTGGGTTGTAGTATAGGTTGCTCAGTTGTGTTGGGAATGTCGCGGGTGGGGTCTTTTGGTGGGAGATTCTGTAGGGTGTGTTTGCCCTTCCTCCTGTGTCTGGGTCCTGCTCATTTTCATTGCTTCTCGTTCCTCCTTGCGTCTCTGTACCCTCTCTTTCAGTGTAGTCCTTTCTTCTTGTGTTCTGTCGCGGTCGAGGTATACTCTCTGGTACCCCTCTTTGTCCCTCAGTCTTGCTTTCTCTTGCAGAATCCTGATTCGAACTGATTCTTCCTTGAAAGTTACTCTGACAGGCCGTATCCTTCCACTCGCAAACCACCCAATTCTCTGAAAATTTGTCACCTGGGTCATATTGCCCTCCCCTATTGTTTTCATGATGCCTTCAATCATTTTTTTCTCCTCCTGTTTTATTTCTTCGAAGTTGGCCCCCTTGGCTTCTTGGAGCCCGTACACAAAAACTGACCTCGCCCTTTCCTCCTCCCACTGAGTCTCCATCTGCGTCCTCTGAGGCATTTTATTTCCTTCCATTGACATGTTCTTGCCTTCAGTCCCTGTCATATCTGAAACTTCTATTCTCAGTGGCCTGTGTGTGTGTGTGTGTGTGTGTGTGTGCGTGTGTGTGTGTGTGTGTGTGTGTTCACCTAATTGTGGTAGCAGGGGTCGAGACTCAGCACCTGCCCAGCCTCTTCACTGATCGATACTAGGTCCTATCTCTGCTTCCTGAGCTTTGTCATACCTCGTCTTAAATCTATGTATGGTTCCTGCCTCCACTACGTCACTTGCTAGGCTATTCCACTTCCTGACGACTCTATGACTGAAGAAATACTTCCTAACATCCCTGTGAGTCATCTGAATCTTCGGCTTCCAATTGTGACCCCTTGTTTCTGTGTCCCCTCTCTGGAGCATCCTGTCTCTGTCCACCTTATCTATTCCACGCAGTATCTTGCATGTCGTTATCATGTCTTCCCTAACCCTTCTGTCCTCCAGTGTCGTCATTCCGATTTTCCTCAACCTCTCATCGTAGGACATTCCCCTGACCTCTGGAACTAGCCTTGTTGCAAACCTTTGTACTTTCTCTAATTTCTTGAAGTGCTTGACCATGTGTGGGTTCCAAACTGGTGCTGCATACTCCAGTATGGGCCTGACGTACACAGTGTACAGTATCTTGAACGATTCCTTATTAAGGTATCGGAACGCTATTCGCGTTGATGTGTGCCTCCGGAGACGTGCTCGGCGTTATGGTCACCCCAAGATCTTTCTCCTTGAGAGAGGTTTCCAGTCTTTGTCCACCTAGCCTATACTCTGTCTGCGGTCTTCTTTGCCCTTCCCCAATCTTCATGACTTTGCATTTGGCAAGGTTGAATTCAAGAAGCCAGTTTCTGGACCACATGTCCATTCTGTCCAGGTCTCTTTGTAGTCCTGCCTGATCCTCATCCGATTTAATTCTTCTCATCAACTTCACATCATCTGCAACTAGGGACACTTCTGAGCCTAACCTAGCCAAAGTCTATCGGAGCTAGGGTAATATCAGAAATATGGCATACATTGATGGAGTTTCGAGGCCCATTCATGAAAAAAATCATTTACATTGTCGATCTTCAGACTGATTAGTGGATTTCAGTATCTCACTCATTTCTTTGTTGTCAACTGTGTAAGGGCGATCTTGTCTGAGCAAGGACCCGATACTAGATGTGATATTTGTCTGTTTTTGGCATATGAAAAGAAATACTTCGAAATTCTTTCAATTTCACTAATCGAATTAGCTCCTACTGTCTCTCCTGGGTCCTGTAAGAGTCCTTTAACTTACGTTCGATACTTTCCATTTGCCTGGTCAGTGCTTCTTTCCATGTATCAGATAATCTAGCGTTCTTGAGGAGCTCAGTCATTCTTCATCGTCTCCTGTAGGGGGTGCGTCTTTCTCCAGTTTATATCTTATCTTCTTTCTTAGGGATATATGCCTTGAACATACTTCAGCTGCCAGGAAGTTGATCCTTTCAAGGCACTGGTTTGGATCCATGTTAAGATATCTTCCAACATGTTTCATTTAAGACATGGTTCACCTGGTCCCAGTTGATGTTCTTGTTGTTAAAATTGTATTTGGTGAAGACACCTTTACAGATGTAAATCTGAACTTCGATTAGATTGTGATTGGAATTAGTTGTTTTTGATATTGTTATGTTTATTACCAGGTCCTCATTATTTGTGAAGTTAAATTTAAGGTCATGTGTGTTTTTCAGCCTTGTTGGCTCCACTATCTGCTGATTTAGGGTGTGTTTATCGCAGAGACTTAGTAGCTCATGTGTATGTGACCTTTCATCTGCGCTGCCTCCAAGGATTGTTTCTACTGTAACATTATTTGCTAAATTCTTCCATTTTGAATGCCTCAGGTTGAAATCACCAAGCAGTTAGATATTTGGGGATGGAGCTGGAAGGCTTCCCGGACAGTAATCAATTTTCAG
>NC_069423.1:51086747-51116747 GCF_026875155.1 Cherax quadricarinatus | reverse complement strand
TCCACCACCCTCCTCACTCTCCCACCTCCCCTCCAAACACTTCCAGCAACCCTCAATGCTTTTCTACACCTCCCTACCACCCCTACACACCCTACTCCATCCATCCACACTCCTTCACCTACCCTCGACACTCCTCCACCACTACTCCACACTTATCCACCAACCCTCCACACTCCTCCAACATACCTCCACACTCGTCTACTATCCTCTCCACTCTTCTCCACTATCTCCTCAAGACTCTTCCACTATCGCCTCCTCCCTCCTCCAATATCCCCTCATCACTCCTCCTCCATCCCTCCACAATCCTCCATTACCCCTTTACACTTCTGCACCCCTCCTCAACACTCCTCAACCATCCTCTACACTAATCCTCAACCTGTCCACACTCCTCCACCACCACTCCACACTCCTACAACACTCCTCCACACTACTCGTCCACCCCTCCACAATAATCCACATCCCCTCCACACTCCACCACTCCTCCACACTCCTCCACCACACCTCCTCACTCCTCCAAAACCCCTTAACTCTCCACCACTCCTCCACACTCCTCCACCACCATCCACACTTCTCCACAACCCCTCCACACTCCTCCACCACCCCTCCACGCTCCTCCACCACCCCTCCACACTCCTCCATACTCCTCACCACCCTTCCACACTCCTCCATCGTTCCAAACTCCTCCACCTCTGCTACCTTCTCCACACTTCCACACTCCCCATCCTTCCAACTCCTCCACCCCCTCACACTCCCACTTCCACACCTCCTCACCACCCTTCATCCCTCCTCCCACCTACCACTCCTCAGCACTCCTACACACTCCTTCACCACCCTTGAACACACCTCCTCCATCGCTCCACCATCCTCCACCACTCCTCCTCCCACTCGTTCACATACTCCTCCACACTCTACAGCACATCTCCACACTCCTCCACACACCACACTCCTCCCCCATTCACACCTCCTCCTCCACCCCATTTACACACTCTCCAACACTCCTCCACTACACTCCACATTCCTCCCCACTCCTCCACACTCCTCCTCCACCCCTCCACAATTTCCACACCCCTCCACACTCCACCACTCCTCCACACTTCTCCACCCCCCCTCAAACTCCTTCACTGACTCTCCACACTCCCCACCCCTCCCTCCACACCTCCCACCACCCCTCCACACTAATCCACACTCTCCACCACCCTCAAACTCCTCACCATGTCCACACGCCTCACCACCCTCACGCCCTCCACTCAACTCACACTCCTCCATCAAAGTCACATCTCCACAACCCTCCCACTCCTCCAACCACCTGTCCACACGCCTCCACCACCACACCTCCACACTCCTCCACTATCATCCCTCCACAGCTCCACCATTACAAGTCCCACACTACACTGCCACCACCCCAAAAACACTCCTCCACTATTCCCTCCACACTCCTCCATTACAAGTCCTACTCTCCTCCGCCACCCCTACACACTTCTCCACAACCCTTTCGCAGGGCAGCTTGAGCTGCGTGGCGGGGCATTTTTCAACTCTCCTATGATCTTCGAGAGATGTGTGTCTACAGACGTATTGGGGTGGGGCTTGGGCAGTGGAGCACACTTTTGTTAACATGGATATGCGTGAGGTATAGCGGGTGTACGCACAAAGCAGTGGAGTGGATCCTTGCGTATGGTAGGGGTGGAATATTCTGATCATAGGGCGGTTTGGTTGACTGGGGTGGATGGGCTGGCAGGAGATGAAGAGCAATGGAAACTACATAACGAGGATCTTGGGTGATGGAGGGGCAGGGAGGATTGAGGCGTGTGGCAGAGCTCAGTGAGGAAAGGCAGGGTTGAGGATTTGCTGGGTGGTGGGAGGGTGGCTAAGGGATGGATACGTCAGTTTATGTGAGAGAGGGAAACGCAATAATGCAAAATCGATGGGCTCCTTCATAATAGAGGGTAGTTGGGATTGCATGGAAGAGGTGGACACGGGGGATATTCGTGGAGGAGTAGAAACGTTGAAGGGAAGGATTCGTGAGCTGCAAAATGATGTTTTAAGCGATGCTGTGCAGGGGGGTTGAGGAGGTGTTGTGGGGTGATCGACCTCGCGTGTGTTTACGGGGTCAGCAGGCTTGTCGTAAAGTCACTGGGGTTTGGTAGGTTAGTCTTTCCAATTTTGGAAGTGGGGGGTTATCGGGAGGGGGCAAGTGTTTCGGACGACAGAGGGGATGAGGGGGTTTTGCGGATGCATGGTATGAGCGTATTTGGGGGAAAGGGTGGGGGGGGGTGAGGCTTTCCAAGTGTTTGTGAGCTAGTGCCATTTCATTGGGCGTAGTGATAAGTAGCGCTGGAGGGGGGAGTTTGTGAGGGGGGAGGTTTTTGGGGGGTTTTTGGGGGGTTTTATCCCAATCGGGAAAGGTTTCCGAGATAGAGGGTTTTCCCCTTTGGAAAATTTTCCCTCCCAAAATTTGGGAAAAGTTGATGCGGGGGTTTCCCTTTGGTGGATTAATAAATTATCATAAAGGAAAAGGGGGGGTTTTTTGGGGGGAATTTACAAGCCACAGGGGGTAGTTTTCCCGGGGCCCCGAAGGGAAAAGGTCCAAAATCCCCTAAAGGTTAATGGGGGCTTTTTCTTTACTATGTGTGGTTTATAAATTGTTTGCAAAAATACGGGGAAAATTGCCTAAAAAAGCTTTTCGCGGGGTGTTTTTGGTATCGAGGGGGGCAATAGGGTTCCCTGGCAGTTTCGGGTGGTAAAGGGCCAAAGCCCCGTTTTAAAGGGGGTTTTTGGGGGGGTTTTGGGGGGAAAAAAAAGGGGGGGGCTTATTGCTTTGGATTGAAGGGAGCTATGACTGTGGGGGAACGGGAGGCATTGCGGCAAAATCCTTCAAAAGGGCAGGGATTTGGAGGGAAGTTGGGGAAAATGGGGTCACCTGCGTTCTTTTCTCCCAAAGGGCTCTTGGGGGGGTTAGCGTGGGTGTTACCAAGCACCATGGTTTTGTTGTGTGCTTTAGAACCCCAGGTTCATTTTGTTGTGGGAAGGAGATTTACTTCTTCAGGAGGGAAAATAGGAAGCTAAAGTTGGGCCATGGGATGAGTTTGGGGCGAGTGTGAAAAGGGGATTTAGCGGGTAAAAAAAGGGGGAATGGTCACCACAGTGTAGGGGAACCCGCTTTAAGTGGCAAGGGGTTCACAGTTCGGGGAAAAAAGGGAAAGATGAGGAGGTTAAAAAGAAAGATGGGGAAGGTAGGAAATCGATTCCTGTTCCCCAAAGGGACGAGTGTACTTCAGGGGTTTTGTGAGTTGAACATACAATGTTTCCCCCTGCTAATCAAGGTAATAATTTTTTAAATTAGTAGGTGATTCTCAGGTAAGATTTATGGACCCGGGGAAATTTTTTAAAAAAAAAAAAACGAGACAGATAGGGGTCAGACAGGGGAGTGTGTCTTTTGGGCTGGTGTTGGGGGACATATCAGCGGGTTGGATAATATTAGGGCCCGGGGAAGGGGAAACAACCCCATTATTTTTGTTTTTTAGTGCTGGGGGGTAATGGCTTTGGGGGAAGGGCAGGAGGGGAGCTGCTGGATAAGTACGGGTTCACCCATAAAAGGGAGTTAGGTAAAAGGGAAAAAGGTTTCCAGTCCATGTAGCATCTTCCCTTAAAAAGGGGAAATTTGGGCCCAATGAATGGATGTTTTGGGCAATTGTATAAATTGCTGGTTTAGACAGGTACTGAAAGGAACTTGAAAACCCAAATTCATTGAAAAACTATGACCTATTTTTTGGCAAAGGATTTTTTGCAAGGGGGGGGTTCCCATCTCTTTTGGGGAGGGAGGGGTTTTGCATTAGCTAATTCATTTGAGAGGGAAAATTGATGACTTTTTAAAGGAAAATTTAAACTGAGAGATTATAGAGGTATGGGTGTTTGGGGGAAACAATCAGGTTGCGCATTTAGGTTAAAAACGCGTTTTTTCCGGGTACCTAAAGGGTATGTTTAAAAGCCCAAATTAAAAATTTAAAGTTGCTATTTAAGGGCAAATCAATTGAAAAACAAAAAAGGGGGGATTGTAGGGGGGCGAGGGGAGTGACTAGCCCCCCTTAAAGGTTTTTAATATAAAATATAGAGTCAAATAAATAAGATAGTTGAGCAAAGATTATTGCAAGTGTGGGTAATATGGGATATTGGTATAACGGAGCCCCGGGTTTAAACCTGAAAGTTTGAGAAATGTTTTCTGAAATGCAACTTTACGGGGTTAAATAAATATTCCACCTGATAGGGTCAACGGGGAAGGGTGGGGGTTTGTGGCAAATGTTTGTGGAAAAAATTTTAAAATTTGTTGTTAGACAGGGATATAAGTTAGAAACATGGGAAAACAAAATCTTTTCGGCTACGTTTCTCGGGGGAAAGGGAAAATTTTAATTTTTGGGGTGTGTTTTTATATGCCCCTAAACCTTGATAGGGAGGGCAGAAAGCTGTAATGGGACGAAATTCTTAAGGATCTGATATGAAAATATTGTGAAAATGGGAGTTTTTAAAATTCAGACAAATTGTTTGGGAAAACAATTTGTACAGGAAATCTTGAGACTAGTGACTTTTTTTGGGATACGGGTTGGGGATTGCTTTTTAGAACAGGTTGTGACAAAAACCCTAGGGGAAAAAACAATCTGCTTGACTTGGTTCTTCCCAAACAAAAAAAATTCACAAATTTTAATAACCTTGGGTTTAATGATGAGTTTTGGGGAAAGGGGACCAAAAAATCTTTTTAAATTTTTAATAAAATCATGGAATTACACGAAAAAATGCAATCAAATCTCTGTCCCAGATTTTGGGCTTCCCCGGACTTCAGGGGGACTAAAAAATTACCTGGGTGGGAAAAATTGGGTTTTTTTTCCCCTGGACTATGGGTCGGGAAATTTGTGATTTTCGTTCCCCAATTTGCGTTTTCAGAGCATATTTTCTAGTGCCCAAAACAATATTTTTCCAAAGTAGGGAAATTAGTCTAACAAAAAATTACCCCAAAATTGTTTGAACAATAGTTTTAAAGCATCTCTTTGGTTAAAAAAGAGAGGCTTATTTAGGCGTATCAAAAGAGGGTGGGTGGTTAAAAAAATCAATATATTCAATTAAAGAGAGAAAAAAAGAAGGAATAAAAAGAGAAAAAAAAGGGGATTTGGGCAAAGGGCCCTAAAGGGGTTAAAAGGGACAAACCCAAAAAAAGGGTTTCCCTTTCAGGTAACAGAAGAAAAATTTTGGGAAAAAAGGGCCCCACTTAAGGAAAAATTTTGGTCGATAAATAAAAAGGTGTTTAAAAATTATTTTGTGAAATTCTAAAAAACTACTTCTCCAGTTTTCCCCCATGGAAAATACTAGCAAATTTTCCTGAAAAAATAGTTTATGTAAAAACAGGATGATAAAAAAACTATGTAGTTTGCAGTAACTAGTGACTTGGTCCTAAAGAAAAAATAGAGAAACTAAAACCAAAAACCCCCCAGGCCCTGTTGAACTGTTTGCAAGGGTTTTAAAGGATGTAAAGGGGAAACTTAGATACCTTTGGAAAAAACCCTTTTAAAACATATCACTAGGGTTTTAGAAAGACACGTAAGCAAACACTAAAAATATATGTTATAGTGTTTGCTTACGTGTCTTTCAAAACCAATTTTGTCGGTATTTTTTAAACCAAGGTTTATCCCAAACATATCACTATAAACGGGGTTGTGCCTGAAAAGGGTGGAAAATGGCAAATTTTAATTTCCTTTTTTACAAGGAAGGTGACAGGTCTTGGAAAGAACTATAGCCCAATAACCCTTTACCCCATAGGGGGGAAAAATTTATGGAATCAATAATTGCCGAAGTAATTCTTTAGCCATTTGGACGGGCTTTGATTGTTTTTAATGAATCAAAAACACGGTTTTAAAAAGGGGCGTTCCTATTTTACAAATTTACTAACTTTTTTCAAAGGTTTGTTTGAGGGGGGTTTGTTTCAGGGTTTAATTGAATATGATATTGTTTTATAGGGGACTTCAGTAAGGTTTTTCGATAGAGTTCCACACCAGGGGGCTGTTGGGGAAAAATTAAGGCAAGGAATTAGGAGGAAAATTTTTTTTTCCTGGGGGGGTAGGGGTTTTTGGTGAAAATAGACAGCAAGGGTTTCATAAAGGGGGAGAAATCAGAATGGTGGCACGTCCCCAGGTGGTGTTCCTAAAGGGGCCCAGTGTTGGGCCCGTTGTTGTTCACAATTTAAAATTTAAAACGACATAGATGAGGGAAAAAAATTAGCAAACATAAGAAAAATTTTGTGATGAAAACCAAAATGGGGCCGTCTAATTCATTAAAATGGGATACTAGAGCCCCTCCAGGATGATTTGAATAGACTGATGCAATGGTCGGAAAAAGTGGCGATGCAATTTAATTTTGACAAAACCCAAAATTTTTCTAAATTTTGGACAGGTAAATAACCATGCAACTATGAACAAATAATGTTTATTTTAATACTCCCTGATTGTGAAAAGGATTTAGGGGGTTCTGGTTAGAGTAATCTAAAACCAAGCAACAGTTAATTAGTGTTCACAAAAAAGCTAACAGAATTTTGGTTCTTTTCTAAAAAGTATAAAAATTAAAAGGTTCCTCAGGTTGTTCTTCAACTCTATACTTCCTTGGTTGGGCCCCTCATTTGGGACTTTTGCTGCTCCCCTTTCTGCTCCCCGTTTTTACGGAATGGTATAGTTGCTCGGGAAAAACGTACAGAGGGGATGAAAAAGATGATCCCATGTATCAAAAAATTTCCCTCTATGAGGATCGACTGAGGCCCTGAATCTGCACTCTCTCGGAATGTGTAGAATTAGGGGGGTTTATGTTTTGGGGTGTATAAAGGAAAAAACGGGAATAAATAAAGGGGATTTTAAAAAATAGCGGGCGGGAAAAAAAATTTCCAGCCAAGAAGGACCCCGAAAGCAATGGTTTAAAATTTGGGAAAAAATTTAGTTTTCGGGAAAGGTTTGGGGGAAACCCATTGTTTGGTATAGATTTGGGGGAAAGAGTGGAAACAAATTTCCCGAGTAAAATTTATTCGGGCTAAAACGTTTTTGTATTTTTAAAAAATGGGTTTTAGAAAAATATATGAGTGGGTGGGGTGGGGGTTGATTTGGGGCCCTGACTAGCTTGTGCGGCTATTTTGGTGCAGTGTCCATACTTGAGTGGAGTTGATCGGGATGGGTGGGTCTTTGGGGCAAATCTGGGGGGGTCATTGGTTTTGGAAAAAATGTTTTTAACAGGTAATTTTTATTTTTTTAAAATTTTGTGTTTCTTACCCTTGGGAAGACGTTTCGCCACACAGCCCCCCCTTGCAGCCGATTTCTTTAGTAGCTATCGTGATCATTTTTCAATGGGCTAAAAAAAAGTTTAAATATTTTTAAAAAAACAAAAAATTTCCCCAAAGGGGGTGTTATGCCCAGAAAAATTTCTTTCACTGATGACTGACTTAGGGAAATTTTGTGGGGAAATCAAAAGTCCCCCACCTCACGCCGCTATGGGTTTGATTAAAAACCCCTTTTGTGAATCAAGAACTGCACAGTCCCCCTTTACTAAAAGAAAAAGTAACCCAAACTTCCCTTTTTAGCATGAGTACGGTGTTCTTCCACCTTCGACGGGTTTATCAGTGACTTGATAGAAGCTAAAGTGTCCTTGGATGTCCCCTTCTTCCATAGTAAAAATACCACACGGGTTATGTCAGGGGGGTTTCAAAAGGGAAAATTGTGATGGTTGAAGATAAAACATTGTGGATGGAAACACTTTAAATTGTCGGGGGACTGTGGAAAGGGGGAAGGCCCCCCTACCTTGTTGCCTGTTGTGATTTACCCAGGATGGGGAAAGTTTTAAGAGGTACTCGCGCACACTTGACTTCACGTGACATCACCCAAACAGTCACTAGGCCTAAAAGGGGATTTTTTATATAAAACATTTGGATTTTTACTATGAATCAGAAAAGGGTTTACAACACATGTAAGGGAGATAGAAATTTGGGCGGACAGTTTGGGGCAGGGTTACGTATGTCATCTCGACATACATACTATGTATAGCTGAACGGGAGGTGGTTCTGGGATGATTCTTTACAATAAAAAGGAATAGGGTAACTTAGAATAATGGAGGGTTTATCTTTAAGGATTTTTAACTTTAATGGGTTTTTTAAAGTAAAAATTTTTTAACATAATGTATTACAAATTATAAAAAACAAATAATGGTAAAATTAGGAAGGGGAATGATCGATCGATTTTGGGTTTTCCCAATGCACTCTACGGTTTTCTGGGGAAAAGAATAAATAAAATATACAAGGAAAAAAGAAATTAACAGAAAAGGCCAAACTGGTGCCAAATCTTACTGCTAAATTCTCGGGAATTTGGGGGGAAAACGTTTAACACAAAAAAAACAAATTTTTAATAACTGATCAAAGGGTAACAAAAACACAAAAGTTTGGGGAAATTTATTCATCTTGGGGCATTAATTTACAAAGGGCTATGTCATTTCAAAAAAATTCTCGAGGGGGGAAAATTTTTTTATGCAGAATGGTTATTTTTCTCTGGGTGGTCGAATTCTTTGCAATGGCTAACACATGCCTTGACTGAGGGGCAATCGGGCGAGTATCTCAAAAAAATACTTTGGGTTTTTAATTTTTGTTTGGGGTAGCAAAGAATAACGGGAAATTTAGGGGTTTTTATCTGACTCAGTATTTGAGGGAGAGGGTACAGAGTCAAAAGGTTTTTCAGGGAACTGTTTACATTAGTCTGGGTAGCAATATCATCAACATGCCCCACTTACTTCTATGATCTTAAAAGCGATTTTTTTGTTCTCACCGACTAAAATTTTCCCTTTTTGTATTTTTTATTGCCAGTGTTATGTTTTAAAAAAAATCGATAAGGGCCAACAGACCTTTTTATTGAGCTTGGGATTGCGGGTGTTTTGTTGAAATTAGTCAGCATTTCTTCGAAAAACCCCCTTTAACGTTTTTTCGGCTTAGCCCCGGTATTAGTAAAAATTTTGCTGTTGATTTATGAAGTGTTTTACGGATTCTTCTAAAACATTGAGCTTTTGCTGGTAAAAGTTGGGTATGAAATTTATCTTTGGGTTTTAATTGGGTTTTTGGGGTGGAAAATAACAATCATATGGGATTTAAAGTGGGAGTGTCACCTATGGAAGCATTGCAAGAAGAATTTTTTGGCACATTGAATTTTTTGGTATAATTCATCCCCAAATTTCCCCTATTGGGGGTTTATAGTGGCTTCCCAAAAAAAATCAATATTTTATTGGTTCGTTCAGCTAACCCCTTGGGGGGGAGGATAAAGAGGAAAAAATGGTGGATTTAGAGGGTTTTTGTACAAAATACCCCAAAAAAATAAAAATTCTCATTCACTGATTATTGTTACTAAGGGGTTAGGGGGGGTATGCTTTCAGATAATGCGTTCTTTAAACGCTTTAGCTACTGTCTCGGCGGGCTTTTTGCAATTGGAACTAACTTACAAATTGGTGAAATGGTCTACCATAAAACATGATGTTTGTTGCCTTGGAGGGAACATTTTTTAAAAAAAAGGGTTTAAAAAATCAAGCACAACTCCCTTTCCCCCGGTTCGCTAATGGGGTTTGGGTACCCTGGATTGGATTAGGACCCTTGGGCATTTCCTTTTTTTTTTTTGCATGCAAAACACTTTCATTTTTTAACTTTCTCTGAAATGTTTAAATTGCCCTACGTGGCCCAAAAATTTCCCTTTTTCTGGGTTGTTTCACAGAACGATCCCCTTCCGGGTGTGCCCAAAACCTGGGGGCATCATGAACTTGCTTTTATAGTACATTCACTAGGGGGTGTGGAAAATTTCTTAAATGGTAAACTCTTTTGGGTAGGAGTACCCAATCGGCTGTTTCCCATACAAAAAATTTTTTGACTCATTACAAAGTCACTAAGGGTGTGGTGGCTTTACAGTCAGAATAGATTTTCCTGGAGCGGCGGGAAACGAATTTAACCCGACCAATTTGGGGTCTGTTCTTTGGGATTCTTTAAATCCTCGGCCGTAAATGGAGGGTCTGGGGGGGTTTTCTATACTAAAGTGTCACCCATTTAAAAAATCTTTCGGGTACGTTTTGACTTGCCAGGTAAATGTTCAAAAGTGGGATTAATTTTGGGGGGTCAAAGGGCCATCTGGCTAACATTCCCGTAGATTGTTTATTTTGGGAAAAAAGGTTTTAGTTGGGGGCTTGGGGTCCCGTCAAGGGCATGAACAGGGTACTGGTAAATAAAAGCCGGGAAAGTTTCTTTAAAAAACCACTTTGTGAAGTTCTTTTCCCCCGTTACTGTATAATTACGTTCAGCCTTCGTTAAAGGGCTCTAAAGCAAACGCAACTGTGTTGTTTCTTGCCATCAGTCTTCTGGCTAGTACGGCACCTTTGCCAAAATTTGGGTAGCATCAGGGTTTTCAGATAGAAGGGCTTTTGGAAAAAAATTTGGGGAAATTTTAAAAAAGGGAGCGGATGTTTGCTTTTCTTTTTTGGGGACTGGGGAAAGCTCTTTTTTGACGGAAGGGCCAAAGAAAGGGGGCCCTCTTTCTTTAAACAATTTTAGTTAGAGGGGGTCTTTTAAGGGAAAAATTTTGGGAAGAAAGGGTCTTTAGAAAACCCGTTGGGCCCAAAAGGGTCTTACAGCATCAGCAGTTTTGGGGGATGGAAAATTTAATTTGCCGTTTCTTTTCTTTGTCAGTCGTTTAAAACCCCTAGGAGTGACTTTCGTGACCAAGAAAATTAATTTTGATTGAAAAATTGAATTTAGGGCAGTTTTATCTTTAAAATTTGGGTTCTTCAAGTTTTCCAAGTTTCTACATCAAGTTTTTCCCCCCCCCCCCCCCCGAAAATTTGTTAAAACTAGGGTTTTCGCCCCAATTTTTAAAAGGATAACCGGGCACTAAAAAATAACGTTTACCTAAAAGAGACCTTTAAAATATTGGTTTTAGAGGAATTGTGAAGGGGGGGGTTCCCCCAATCCCGGCCATTTTCGGGGAAGGTTGCCCCCTTGGGGGGGAGAATCCTTAAAAACCTTGGGGTGTTCCTTGGGGGGGAATTTCCTTTAAACCCCTTGGGGGTTTCCCAAACCAGGGTTGAAAACCCCCGAACCTCCTTGGGGTTTTTTTTTTAAAAAGATAACCAAATACAGGGAAATGGGGGAAAACGATTGGAATTGTTTTGGGATTTAACTCCCCAAAAACAAACACCGGGGGGGCCAAGTACCGTCCTTCTTAGGCACTAGGATTAAGGGAACATTCCAGGGGGGAATTGCTTGGTGCAATAAACTCCCCTCATCGGCATTTGGGTTTACAATTCTTTTGCGACAGAATTGGGAAAAAAAAGGGATTCTGTAAGCAGGTATATAGATAGGTTTTTGTACCAGGTTCAAAGGAAAAAACAATGGACAATATGTTTGTTATACCCCTTTTTCTCACCTAGTAAGGAAGGGGTTTTTTTGGGGCGTTTTGTTCAAAAAAGAGGCCCAACCCAAAAACTTGGGCTTCATTGGGAAGTTTAGTGGGGGGTAAATCTTTCTCCCCAAAAAAAAAAAATGGTTTGGGAAAGGATTGATCCAGTGGGGGCCGTTTAGGTCTCCCTTTTTTGGGAAAAAAACAAATGACCCACTGGGTTTGGGAAAGTCATTTCCCAAAATGAACAGGGTAAAAGGGGTGGGGAAACCCGGTAAAAAAGATAGTATTTGCTCTGGACGAAACTGTGAACCCAAAAGGGGTTTGAAGGAATAAATGGATTTACTGTTTTACAAACTGTAAGGAAGGGGTTCAACAAATTAAAAAATTGACCTTGCAGGAAAACACTGTAAAAATAAGGGCTTTCACCTTTTGGAAAAAATAGGAAAAAAAAAGAACACACACTTAGTGAGGCACTAGCCGCAAGAGGGAAGTTTTTTTGCAGACGCCTTTTGACCCTTTAACAAAAGATTTGGGATTATAGTTTAAAATAATTGTTTTCCCACAAGGCCCCTCCCCTGTGGGAAAAAATATACTTGGAAATAGCAGACATTGCAAGGGGGTTGTGCACTCAAGGCAATTGGTGTCCTCGGACACTTGAGGCCCAAAATTTCTATTTGCATGTCTGAAGGGTTTTAGGTGGAACCAGATGGGGTGACAGGGGTTACCCAGTGCCTGGGCCGCCTTGGGTACGATGGAAAAAGGGGTTGGCCCGTAAGGACTTAATCTGACCGTCATACTCGCGGCAGTAAAGGGATATTCGGAAACCAAGTGTAACCCCCAAAAAGGGGAAAGATCAATTCCCAAAAATTTGGGGATTCTTCGGTACGGGTTTAAGTACAAAAATTTTGTATCTCATAGATGCCAAAAACCCCTTTGGTCACCAGGGGAAAATTAAATTGGGCAACAACAAGGAAAAAAAGCATTAAAAAAAATTTCCACCTTGGATAGAAAAGGGGAAGGGGTCTGACCTCGGACACGCAGAAGGGAAACCCAGCTACTCCTCTAAGGGGGGTTTTTCAGTTTTGATAAATTGGCACATGTGCAAAATCTTTGGGGATTTTTTTTCTGAGGGAAACATTTCGCCACCCCGTGGTTTTTAACAAATCCAACAAAGGAGGAAAAAACTTGAAGAAAAGGAGGAGAAAGAAAGGGAATCGGGCCCCAGCCTTTAGTCGATGTGGTCAGTCCATCAAAACTTGAAAAGAATACGGCATAAGTGCAGGGGAAAGGGGCTTTATAAAACCTTTGGCAGGAGATGTGCAGCAGTCGTAGGTGGGGGTACATTTGTTTAATGTGGAAGTAGGTCGTGCCTAAAGGGGTTTGGGGAAGCGAAGAATTCCAATTATTAAGATCCCCAAAAAGTTTCCGTGTCTTTACAGGGTTGTATTTCAATTTGGGTTTAGAGAACCCACACGTTTATAAATTAGAAAATGTGCAATCTTTGGGGATTTTTTACTGAGGAAAAGTTTCCCCCAAACAGTGGTTTTTTCCCGTCCATACAAAAGGGGGAATCTTGAAGAACAGGAGGAGAAAGAGGTAATCGTCCCTTTAAAACCCTTTAGTCGATGTGGTCAGTCCATCAAAACTTTAATGAATCGGGGGATATGTGCGGAGGGGGTTATAAACCGTAGGCAGGAGAGGTTTTTGCAGTCGTAGGTGGGGTCACATTTGTTCATTGGGAAGGGCCCCTGCAACTTTTGGGTTCCCTTAAAACTTTGGGAAAATTTTCGCCCTTTCCTAATTCTTGGGCACGACCTAATTCCACATTGAAAAAAAATGTGACACCATAGGGCTGCTGCACCTCCCGCCAACGGTTTTTTAAGCTGCTTTTCCGCAATATGGGCCCTATTCTATTCAAGATTATGGAAATGACCAATCGACTAAGGTTGAGGGGACCTTTATTCCTCATTCTCCTCCCGGGTTTTTCAAGATTCTCCTTTGTTTTGGACTTGATAAAAAACCCCCCCTTTTTTTTGGCCCAAAACGGTTTTTTCAATAAAGATTCCCCTGTGTTGGGATAAATGGGCTCAATTCTTCAACTTGTCGGTTTTTTATAACCATTTATCACATTTTTCAGACACTCCAACATCTTTGGGGGCTTGGTACAAGGGCTTCAACGCTTGCCCAATTTGGACGGGGCGACCTACTTACTAGTGGCAGGGGCCCCCTGTGATCCGCCTCCTCCTGCTTCAAATCATTTTCACCGCAAGTATATAAGCCCCTCTTGGCCCTATGCTGCACTTCCTCAAGAGTGATGGATGAAAAACATCCCCCCCCATTTCCCGGTTGGGGGGGACTGGTTACCTCAAACTTCTTTCTCTCCTTTCCCACTTCTTTCTTTGTATTGGGCTGATGAAGCCACTGTGTGGCGAAACCCTTTCTTCAATAAAGATTCCCATGTGTTGCTAAGTGTTCAATTCTTCAACTTGTCGGGTTTTTTATAACCATTTTATCACACTAGGGGGAAAAAGATATTACTGTCAACATAAAGAACAAGAAAATTTCTGTCAACAATAGAGAACCCAAAATATTACTTTCAACACTAGTTTAACAAAAATTTTTACTGTCAACACTAGTGAAAAAAAGTTTTACTGTTTAAAAACTAGTAACAAGATTTTTGTCAACACTAGTGAACAAGATATTACTGTCAAAAAATAGTTTAACAAGGTTTTTACTGTCAACCCCTAGAGGGAAAAAGATTTACGGTTTAAAAAAATAGAGAACAAGATATTACTGTTCCCAAAACCCGAGAACAAAATATTACTGTCGCACTAGAGAAAAAAGTATTAATGTCATCATTGTGAACAAGATATTAAATGTCAAAAACTAGAGGGAAAAAGATATTACTGTCAACACTATGAACAAGTAAATTTCTGTCAAACTAGGAACAAAAAAATTTCTGTCAACTTTGTGAAAAAGATATTACTGTCCCAAAATTTGTGAAAAAGATTTACTGTCGACCCCTAGTGAAAAAGATTTTACTGTCAACAATAGAGAAAAAAGATATTTCTGTCAACCTAGTTTAACAAGATATTACTGTCAACACTAGTGAACCCAAAATTTAATGTCAAAACTTTGGAACAAAATAATTTTGTCAAACTAAATTTAACAAGATATTACTGTAAAAATAGTGAACAAAATATTACTGTCGACACCCAGGAACAAAAATTACTGTAAAAACTAGTTAACAAGATTTTTATGTCGGAAATAGAGAACAAGATATTACTTGGGGGAAAACTATGAACAAGATATTTCTGGGCGGGGCAAAAAATGAGGAAAATTTTCTATCACCATTTAAGTAAAAAATTAAATTTATAAATTTCTTCCCAAACCCAGTGTTTGGTATTACTGTCTTTACTAGAGTGAAAGATATGGTGAAACACCAAAAGTGCCGGGGGTTACTTTCCACAAAAAGAGGGAAAAAATTTTTCGAATTTGGGAGAAATTTTAGGGGAAAAATGGTTTAAAAAGGGAGAGTTTAAAGTGTTACTGTTAACTCTTTCAGGAAAGGTATTTCTATACCCAAAAAAATGAAAGATATTGAACATTAAAAAAGGTATGAAAAACCGAAAAGATTGTTTTTGGTAAAAACCCATTTTTGCAACAGTTAGGGTTTTTTTATTTCGAAAGTTTGCCACACGTAGGCTTCTTCAGTCGGTACAGAAAAGTTGTAGAAGCAGAAGATACTTGAAGCGAGGGAATTTAGTCCATCACCCTTAAAGTTTTGAGGGTGATGGGCTGATTACATCGTCTTCAAGTATCTTCTGCTTCTATCAACTTTTCTGTACTCGTTGTTAGGTAAGACACATATGCAACAGTTAGGTATCTTTATTTTGAAACGTTTCGCCTACACAGTAGGCTTCTTCAGTCGAGTACAGAAAAGTTGATAGAAGCAGAAGATACTTGAAGACGATGTAATCAGTCCATCACCCTTAAAGTTTTGAGGTGGTCAGTCCCTCAGTCTGGAGAAGAGCATTGTTCCGTTGTCTGAAACAATATGAAGTTGAAGTGACAGAATCGGGCCTTATATAGTGCCAGGAGGTGAGACGTAGGTTGATTTGGGAGGGCAGGTCCTTCTCAAACCCAGCCGTTCTCACTAGTAGAGGTTGTCGAAGTAGATGGTCTGTACCAAGATACCCTTGTGTTGCAGTGTCTGACAGAATGAACATTAAAATGGTATAAAATACCGACAGATTGTTAGGTAAGACACATATGCAACAGTTAGGTATCTTTATTTTGAAACGTTTCGCCTACACAGTAGGCTTCTTCAGTCGAGTACAGAAAAGTTGATAGAAGCAGAAGATACTTGAAGGACCTGCCCTCCCAAATCAACCTACGTCTCACCTCCTGGCACTATATAAGGCCCGATTCTGTCACTTCAACTTCATATTGTTTCAGACAACGGAACAATGCTCTTCTCCAGACTGAGGGACTGACCACCTCAAAACTTTAAGGGTGATGGACTGATTACATCGTCTTCAAGTATCTTCTGCTTCTATCAACTTTTCTGTACTCGACTGAAGAAGCCTACTGTGTAGGCGAAACGTTTCAAAATAAAGATACCTAACTGTTGCATATGTGTCTTACCTAACAATCTGTCGGTATTTTATACCATTTTAATGTTCATTCTGTCAGACACTGCAACACAAGGGTATCTTGGTACAGACCATCTACTTCGACAACCTCTACTAGTGAGAACGGCTGGGTTTGAGAAGGACCTGCCTCCCAAATCAACCTACGTCTCACCTCCTGGCACTATATAAGGCCCGATTCTGTCACTTCAACTTCATATTGTTTCAGACAACGGAACAATGCTCTTCTCCAGACTGAGGGACTGACCACCTCAAAACTTTAAGGGTGATGGACTGATTACATCGTCTTCAAGTATCTTCTGCTTCTATCAACTTTTCTGTACTCGACTGAAGAAGCCTACTGTGTAGGCGAAACGTTTCAAAATAAAGATACCTAACTGTTGCATATGTGTCTTACCTAACAATCTGTCGGTATTTTATACCACTTTTTTTCTGTACTCGACTGAAGAAGCCTACTGTGTAGGCGAAACGTTTCAAAATAAAGATACCTAACTGTTGCATATGTGTCTTACCTAACACATGAAAGATATTGTCAACTCCAGAGTGCAAAGTATTACTGTCACATCATGAGGAAAATTTATAGTTAACTCCAACTTGATTGAATGATATTACTGCAAAACTAAAGTGAAAAGTTTTACTGACAACAAAAAAGCAAAAGATCTTACTGTGGACAGCTGATTTAAAGATATTTCTCTCAGGTTAATAAAGATGTTACTGACATTTACAAAGGTAAAACTATTGTCAGCACCAAAGTGAAAGAAATTACTGTCATCATCATTGGAAAAGTTATTTATCTAAACACCAAAGTGAAAAATCTTAGTATGAATACCCCTCAAGGAAGGTTCCTTGATGTTGGTGAGGGGCTCTTGATTTAGGGAATTGAATCTGTGCTCCAGTTCCCCGAATTAAGCCTGAATGCCTTCCACATCCCCCCCCCAGGCGCTGTATAATCCTCCGGGTTTAGCGCTTCCCCCTTGATTATAATAATAATAATAATTATTATGAATAACACAATGAAAGTATTACCGTCAACACCGGATTGAAACATATCTGTAAATACTACAGTGTAATTACTCTCATCCTCTGATTAATACTAATTGCTGTAATCACAGAGGTAAATATACTGTCATCACCAGAGTAAATGGAATAATTATCACTCCCAAAAGGTTTTACTTTCAGTAGAGTGAAATATTATCATCAACACCTGATTGAAAAATATTACTATAATTCTATAATGACCACCTAAGTGGTAAGTATTACTATTACCCAATAGGGAAAGATATTATTTTCAACTCCAGAGTGCAATGTATTGCTGTCATCACAAGAAACAAATTGTGAAGACCAGAGTGAATGGTATTATTATCAACACTAGTGTCAAAAGTATTACTGTCATCATCAGGGAGAAAGTTTTTTTTGCCAACAACAGAATGAATAATATTACTGTCAACGCCAGAGGGAAAAACTACCACCGTGAACATCACATTGAACGTTAGTAATGTGGTCAGTAAAGTTAATAATATTTATATTAATACAATAATGAAAGAAAGATTTTGTCAATACAAAGTTGAAAGGAATTACAGTCATCATTAATCTGAAAAATATTTTTTTCTAAGCACCAGAATGAAACATATTACTGACGTTACTGTTAATTCCAGAATGAGTTGAATGCTGTCAGAACCACTGAGTCATATTAAAGGTAAAAGGTATTGCGGTAAATATTCAAATGGACGGTATTGCTGTCATCAAGAGAATGAAAGGTATTACTCTTGTGTATCCATATGCAACAACATATGGATACACAAAAGGCCTAGGAACTAGGCCACAAAAGGGTTAACAGGTGTACATTTGGATTTATATCTACAGTTCACTTATCTTTTACAAGCAAATTAAGGAAATTTGCTTAGTAACCAAGCCTAAGCCTGTCCACTACAACATCAGTCAGTCTGTTCACATTGCAAGTTGCTCCATAAACATACTTATCTACGTTCATGTTATAGTGGGTTATAGATCTACTCAGGTTTCTAACTGCATTCCTATAACAATCATTTTCATTATTTACTTCTCTCCTAATATTATTCCTAATGCTAGGCATAGATATACCAAAGTTATATTCTACATTTTCCTTCTGGGTACTCTTCTTGACTAACATATCAACTTTATCATGAAGGAGTAATCCAATGTGTGATGAGACACACGAGAGCAAGGTATTACTGTCATTCTCAGTGTGAAAGGTAATACTGTCATCCTCAGTGTGAAAGGTAATACTGTCATCCTCAGTGTGAAAGGTAATACTGTCATCCTCAGTGTGAAAGGTATTACTGTCATCCTCAGTGTGAAAGGTATTACTGTCATTCTCAGTGTGAAAGGTAATACTGTCATCCTCAGTGTGAAAGGTAATACTGTCATCCTCAGTGTGAAAGGTATTACTGTCATCCTCAATATTAAAGGTATTACTGTCATCCTCAGTGTGAAAGGTATTGCTGTCATCCTGAGTGTGAAAGGTATTACTGTCATCCTCAGTGTGAAAGGTATTACTGTCATCCTCAGTGTGAAAGGTATTACTGTCATCCTCAGTGTGAAAGGTATTACTGTCATCCTCAGTGTTAAAGGTATTACTGTCATCCTCAGTGTGAAAGGTATTGCTGTCATCCTGAGTGTGAAAAGTATTACTGTCATCCTCAGTGTTAAAGGTATTACTGTCATCCTCAGTGTGAAAGGTATTGCTGTCATCCTCAGTGTGAAAGGTATTGCTGTCATCCTGAGTGTGAAAGGTATTACTGTCATCCTGAGTGTGAAAGGTATTACTGTCATCCTCAGTGTGAAAGGTATTGCTGTCATCCTGAGTGTGAAAGGTATTACTGTCATCCTCAGTGTGAAAGGTATTACTGTCATCCTCAGTGTGAAAGGTATTACTGTCATCCTCAGTGTGAAAGGTATTACTGTCATCCTCAGTGTTAAAGGTATTACTGTCATCCTCAGTGTGAAAGGTATTGCTGTCATCCTGAGTGTGAAAGGTATTACTGTCATCCTCAGTGTTAAAGGTATTACTGTCATCCTCAGTGTGAAAGGTATTACTGTCATCCTCAGTGTGAAAGGTATTACTGTCATCCTCAGTGTGAAAGGTATTACTGTCATCTTCAGTGTGAAGGTATTACTGTCATCCTCAGTGTTAAAGGTATTACTGTCATCCTCAGTGTGAAAGGTATTACTGTCATCCTCAGTGTGAAAGGTATTACTGTCATCTTCAGTGTTGAAGGTATTACTGTCATCCTCAGTGTTAAAGGTATTACTGTCATCCTCAGTGTGAAAGGTATTACTGTCATCCTCAGTGTGAAAGGTATTACTGTCATCCTCAGTGTGAAAGGTATTACTGTCATCTTCAGTGTTGAAGGTATTACTGTCATCCTCAGTGTTAAAGGTATTATTGTTATCCTCAGTGTTGAAGGTATTACTGTCATCGTCAGTGTGAAATGTATTACTGTCATCCTGAGTGTGAAAGGTATTACTGTCATCCTCAGTGTTAAAGGTATTATTGTTATCCTCAGTGTTGAAGGTATTACTG
Source organism: Cherax quadricarinatus (assembly GCF_026875155.1). Lineage (NCBI taxonomy): Eukaryota > Metazoa > Arthropoda > Malacostraca > Decapoda > Parastacidae > Cherax > Cherax quadricarinatus. The sequence continues at coordinate 51,097,098 of NC_069423.1, read as the reverse complement.
TCATCCTCACTGTGAAAGGTATTACTGTCATCCACAGTGTGAAAGGTATTACTGTATTCCTCAGTGTGAGAGGCATTGCTGTCATCCTCAGTGTGAAAGGTATTACTGTCATCCTCAGTGTGAAAGGTATTACTGTCATCTTAAGTGTGAAAGGTATTACTGTCATCCTCACTGTGAAAGCTATTACTGTCATCCACAGTGTGAAAGGTATTACTGTCATCCTGAGTGTGAAAGGTATTACTCTCATCCTGAGTGTGAAAGGTATTACTGTCATCCTCAGTGTGAAAGGTATTACTCTCATCCTCAGTGTGAAAGGTATTACTGTCATCCTCAGTGTGAAAGGTATTACTGTCATCCTCAGTGAAAGGTATTACTGTCATCCTGAGTGTGAAAGGTATTACTCTCATCCTCAGTGTGAAAGGTATTACTGTCATCCTCAGTGTGAAAGGTATTACTGTCATCCTCAGTGTGAAAGGTATTACTGTCATCCTCAGTGTGAAAGGTATTACTGTCATCCTCAGTGTAAAAGGTATTACTGTCATCCTCAGTGTGAACGGTATTACTGTCATCCTCAGTGTGAAAGGTATTACTGTCATCCTCAGTGAAAGGTATTACTGTCATCCTCAGTGTTAAAGGTATTACTACCATCGTCAGTGAAAGGTATTACTCTCATCCTCAGTGTGAAAGGTATTACTGTCATCCTCAGTGTGAAAGGTATTACTGTCATCCTCAGTGTGAAAGGTATTACTGTCATCTTCAGTAGTGAAAGGTATTACTGTCATCCTCAGTGTGAAAGGTATTACTGTCATCCTCAGTGTGAAAGGTATTACTGTCATCCTCAGTGTGAAAGGTATTACTGTCATCCTCAGTGTGAAAGGTATTACTGTTCATCCTCAGTGTGAAAGGTATTACTGTCATCCTCAGTGTGAAAAGTATTACTGTCATCCTCAGTGTGAAAGGTATTACTGTCATCCTCAGTGTGAAAGGTATTACTGTCATCCTCAGTGTGAAAGGTATTACTGTCATCTTCAGTGTGAAAAGTATTACTGTCATCCTCAGTGGGAAAGGTATTACTGTCATCCTCAGTGTGAAAGGTATTACTGTCATCCTCAGTGTGAAAGGTATTACTGTCATCCTCAGTGTGAAATGTATTACTGTCATCCTCAGTGTGAAAGGTATTATTGTAAAATACTAAGTGAAAAGTATTACTGTCACAGAGTGAAAAATATGACAGTCGACTCCAGAGTTAAGTATGTAATCAACTACACCAGAGATAATGAAGTATCAATATCATTACAGAGTGAAAGACATTACTGTACACACAAAAGTGAATAATATTACTTTCACTTTCAGATTAAAAGAAATTACGTTCGACAATAGAATGAAAAATATTACTCTCCACGCCAGAGTGAAAGGAATTACTGTCAGTACTAGAGTGAAAGATATTACTGTCTTCATCAGGGAGACGAATTGTTTATCAACATTACCGTAAACTTTAATTAAGAAAACTTGAAGAAATTTCTATCAATAAAATAGTGAAATTTTGAGTGTTCCCCTGAGTAAAAGGCATTACTGTCAGCACCTGAGTAAAAGGCATTACTGTCAGCACCTGAGTGAAAGGCATTACTGTCAGCACCTGAGTGAAAGCATTACTGTCAGCACCTGAGTGAAAGGCATTACTGTCAGCACCTGAGTGAAAGGCATTACTGTCAGCACCTGAGTAAAAGGCATTACTGTCAGCACCTGAGTGAAAGGCATTACTGTCAGCACCTGAGTGAAAGGCATTACTGTCAGCACCTGAGTGAAAGGCATTACTGTCAGCACCTGAGTGAAAGGCATTACTGTCAGCACCTGAGTGAAAGGCATTACTGTCAGCACCTGAGTGAAAGGCATTACTCTCAGCACCTGAGTAAAAGGCATTACTGTCAGCACCTGAGTAAAAGGCATTACTGTCAGCACCTGAGTGAAAGGCATTACTGTCAGCACCTGAGTGAAAGGCATTACTGTCAGCATCTGAGTGAAAGGCATTACTGTCAGCACCTAAGTGAAAGGCATTACTGTCAGCACCTGAGTGAAAGGCATTACTGTCAGCACCTAAGTGAAAGGCATTACTGTCAGCACCTGAGTGAAAGGCATTACTGTCAGCACCTGAGTAAAAGGCATTACTGTCAGCACCTGAGTAAAAGGCATTACTGTCAGCACCTGAGTGAAAGGCATTACTGTCAGCACCTGAGTGAAAGGCATTACTGTCAGCACCTGAGTGAAAGGCATTACTGTCAGCACCTGAGTGAAAGGAAATTACTCTCAGCACCTGAGTAAAAGGCATTACTGTCAGCACCTGAGTAAAAGGCATTACTGTCAGCACCTGAGTAAAAGGCATTACTGTCAGCACCTGAGTAAAAGGCATTACTGTCAGCACCTGAGTAAAAGGCAATAGTGTCAGCACCTGAGTGAAAGGCATTACTGTCAGCACCTGAGTGAAAGGCACTACTGTCAGCACCTGAGTAAAAGGCATTACTGTCAGCACCTGAGTGAAAGGAATTACTGTCAGCACCTGAGTGAAAGGCATTACTGTCAGCACCTGAGTAAAAGGCATTACTGTCAGCACCTGAGTAAAAGGCATTACTGCCAGCACCTGAGTGAAAGACATTACTGTCAGCACCTGAGTGAAAGGCATTACTGTCAGCACCTGAGTAAAAGGCACTACTGTCAGCACCTGAGTAAAAGGCATTACTGTCAGCACCTGAGTGAAAGGCACTACTGTCAGCACCTGAGTAAAAGGCATTACTGTCAGCACCTGAGTGAAAGGAATTACTGTCAGCACCTGAGTGAAAGGCATTACTGTCAGCACCTGAGTGAAAGGCATTACTGTCAGCACCTGAGTGAAAGGCATTACTGTCAGCACCTGAGTGAAAGGCATTACTGTCAGTATCTGAATGAAAGGCATTACTGTCAGCACCTGAGTGAAAGGCATTACTGTCAGCACCTGAGTGAAAGGCATTACTGTCAGCACCTGAGTGAAAGGCATTACTGTCAGCACCTGAGTAAAAGGCATTACTGTCAGCACCTGAGTGAAAGGCATTACTGTCAGCACCTGAGTGAAAGGCATTACTGTCAGCACCTGAGTGAAAGGCATTACTGTCAGCACCTGAGTGAAAGGCATTACTGTCAGCACCTGAGTGAAAGGCATTACTGTCAGCACCTGAGTGAAAGGCATTACTGTCATAATCTGAATGAAAGGCATTACTGTCAGCACCTGAGTGAAAGGCATTACTGTCAGCACCTGAGTGAAAGGCATTACTGTCAGCACCTGAGTGAAAGGCATTACTGTCAGCACCTGAGTGAAAGGCATTACTGTCAGCACCTGAGTAAAAGGCATTACTGTCAGCACCTGAGTGAAAGGCATTACTTTCAGCACCTGAGTGAAAGGCATTACTGTCAGCACCTGAGTGAAAGGCATTACTGTCAGTATCTGAGTGAAAGGCATTACTGTCAGCACTGAGTGAAAGGCATTACTGTCAGCACCTGAGTGAAAGGCATTACTGTCAGCACCTGAGTGAAAGGCATTACTGTCAGCACCTGAGTGAAAGGCATTACTGTCAGCACCTGAGTGAAAGGCATTACTGTCAGTATCTGAGCAAAAGGAATTACTGTCAGCACCTGAGTGAAAGGCACTATTGTCAGCACCTGAGTGAAAGGCATTACTGTCAGTATCTGAGTGAAAGGCATTACTGTCAGCACCTGAGTGAAAGGCATTACTGTCAGCACCTGAGTGAAAGGCATTACTGTCAGCACCTGAGTGAAAGGCAATACTGTCAGTATCTGAGTGAAAGGCATTACTGTCAGCACCTGAGTGAAAGGCATTACTGTCAGCACCTGAGTGAAAGGCATTACTGTCAGCACCTGAGTGAAAGGCATTACTGTCAGCACCTGAGTGAAAGGCATTACTGTCAGCACCTGAGTAAAAGGCATTACTGTCAGCACCTGAGTGAAAGGCATTACTGTCAGCACCTGAGTGAAAGGCATTACTGTCAGCACCTGAGTGAAAGGCATTACTGTCAGCACCTGAGTGAAAGGCATTACTGTCAGTATCTGAGTGAAAGGCATTACTGTCAGCACCTGAGTGAAAGGCATTACTGTCAGCACCTGAGTGAAAGGCATTACTGTCAGCACCTGAGTGAAAGGCATTACTGTCAGCACCTGAGTGAAAGGCATTACTGTCAGTATCTGAGCAAAAGGAATTACTGTCAGCACCTGAGTGAAAGGCACTATTGTCAGCACCTGAGTGAAAGGCATTACTGTCAGTACCTGAGCGAAAGGAATTACTGTCAGCACCTGAGTGAAAGGCATTACTGTCAGTATCTGAGTGAAAGGCAGTACTGTCAGCACCTGAGTGAAAGGCATTACTGTCAGCACCTGATTGAAAGGCATTACTGTCAGTATCTGAGTGAAAGGCATTACTGTCAGCACCTGAGTGAAAGGCATTACTGTCAGCACCTGAGTGAAAGGCATTACTGTCAGCACCTGAGTGAAAGGCTTTACTGTCAGCAGCTGAGTGAAAGGCATTACTGTCAGCACCTGAGTCAAAGGCATTACTGTCAGTATCTGAGTGAAAGGCATTACTGTCAGCACCTGAGTGAAAGGCATTACTGTCAGCACCTGAGTGAAAGGCATTACTGTCAGCACCTGAGTAAAAGGCATTACTGTCAGCACCTGAGTGAAAGGCATTACTGTCAGCACCTGAGTGAAAGACATTACTGTCAGCACCTGAGTGAAAGGCATTACTGTCAGCACCTGAGTGAAAGGCATTACTGTCAGCACCTGAGTGAAAGGCATTACTATCAGCACCTGAGTGAAAGGCATTACTGTCAGCACCTGAGTGAAAGGCGTGTTTACTGTCAGCACCTGAGTGAAAGGCATTACTGTCAGCACCTGAGTGAAAGGCATTACTGTCAGCACCTGAGTGAAAGGCATTACTGTCAGCACCTGAGTGAAAGGCATTACTGTCAGCACCTGAGTGAAAGGCATTACTGTCAGCACCTGAGTGAAAGGCATTACTGTCAGCAACTGAGTGAAAGGCATTACTGTCAGCACCTGAGTGAAAGGCATTGCTGTCAGCACCTGAGTGAAAGGCATTACTCTCAGCACCTGAGTGAAAGGCATTACTGTCAGTATCTGAGTGAAAGGCATTACTGTCAGCACCTGAGTGAAAGGCATTACTGTCAGCACCTGAGTGAAAGGCATTACTGTCAGCACCTGAGTGAAAGGCATTACTGTCAGCACCTGAGTGAAAGGCATTACTGTCAGCACCTGAGTGAAAGGCATTACTGTCAGCACCTGAGTGAAAGGCATTACTGTCAGCACCTGAGTGAAAGGCATTACTGTCAGTATCTGAGTGAAAGGCATTACTGTGAGCACCTGAGTGAAAGGCATTACTGTCAGCACCTGAGTAAAAGGCATTACTGTCAGCACCTGAGTGAAAGGCATTACTGTCAGCACCTGAGTGAAAGGCATTAGTGTCAGCACCTGAGTGAAAGGCATTACTGTCAGCCTGAGTGAAAGGCATTACTGTCAGTATCTGAATGAAAGGCATTACTTTCAGCACCTGAGTGAAAGGCATTACTGTCAGCACCTGAGTGAAAGGCATTACTGTCAGCACCTGAATGAAAGGCATTACTGTCAGCACCTGAGTGAAAGGTATTACTGTCAGCACCTGAGTGAAAGGCATTACTGTCAGTATCTGAGCAAAAGGCATTACTGTCAGCACCTGAGTGAAAGGCACTACTGTCAGCACCTGAGTGAAAGGCATTACTGTCAGCACCTTAGTGAAAGGCATTACTGACAGTACCTGAGCGAAAGGCATTACTGTCAGCACCTGAGTGAAAGGCATTACTGTCGGCACCTGAGTGAAAGGCATTACTGTCAGCACCTGAGTGAAAGGCATTACTGTCAGCACCTGAGTGAAAGGCATTACTGTCAGCATCTGAGTGAAAGGTACTACTGTCAGCACCTGAGTGAAAGGCATTACTGTCAGCACCTGAGTGAAAGGTACTACTGTCAGCACCTGAGTGAAAGGCATTACTGTCAGCACCTGAGTGAAAGGCATTACTGTCAGCATCTGAGTGAAAGGCATTACTGTCAGCACCTGAGTGAAATTCATTACTTTTATAATCCCTATAAAATAAGATATTTTACTGATACTACATATAATTCCAGACTGACATTTAATGCTCTCAAAACCAGAGTGAAAGGTATTACCCATAACTTAAAAATGAGTGATATTACTGTCAACGTAAAAGAAAAAGGCGTTATTGTCATCATCATTAATTCCAAATCAGAAAAAAAGGTTTAACTCACCCCTTTACTCTTAATACCAGTGTTATAAGTATTACTCTCAACGTCAGAGTGAAAGGAATTACTGTTACTGAGTGAAAGATATTACTGTTAAACACAGGGTGAAGGCTATTATTGTCAAATTCTGAGTGAAAAGTAATTAAATTTAGAGTGAAGAGCTCTACTATAAAACCCAGAGTGAAGAACATTACTATCGACACCAGAGTTAAAAAGGTCACTTTATACACCTGAGATAAATAAATACTGTTAACATCACAATGGTGTATCAGTATCAATACAGAGTGAAAGGTATAACTGCAAACACCACAGTGTATGGTATTACTTTCACTTTCATTTTAAGAGGAATTGCTCTTAACAACAAAATGAAAGATATTACTCACAGTCCCAGAGTGAAAAGTATTACTGTCATCACCAAAGTGAAGGATATTTCTGTACACACGCGAATTATATGTACTGATATGACTGAAAGGTATCATTGTGAACACAAGAGTGCAAGGTATTATTGTGAACACAAGAGTGCAAGGTATTATTGTGAACACAAGGGTGCAAGGTATTATTGTGAACACAAGAGTGCAAGGTATTATTGTGAACACAAGGGTGCAAGGTATTATTGTGAACACAAGAGTGCAAGGTATTATTGTGAACACAAGAGTGCAAGGTATTATTGTGAACACAAGAGTGCAAGGTATTATTGTGAACACAAGAGTGCAAGGTATTATTGTGAACACAAGAGTGCAAGGTATTATTGTGAACACAAGAGTGCAATGTATTTTTGTGAACACAAGAGTGCAAAGTATTATTATGAATAGAAGAGTGCAAGGTATTTTTGTGAACAGAGGAGGGCAAGGTATTATTGTGAACAAAATAGTGCAAGGTATTATTATGAACAGAAGAGTGCAAGGTATTATTTTGAACAGAGGAGGGCAAGGTATTATTATGAACAGAAGAGTGCAAGGTATTATTGTGAACAGAGGAGTGCAAGGTATTATTGTGAACAGAAGAGTGCAAGGTATTATTGTAAATACAAGAGTGCAAGGTATTATTGTGAACACAAGAGTACAAGGTAATATTGCGAACAGAAGAGTGCAAGGTATTATTGTGAACACAAGAGTACAAGGTAATATTGCGAACAGAAGAGTGCAAGGTATTATTGTGAACAAAATAGTGCAAGGTATTATTGTGAACAGAAGAATGCAAGGTATTACTGTGGACACAAGAGTGCAGGGCAATATTGTGAACACAAGAGTGCAAGGTGAACAGACAAGTGCAAGGTATTATTGATAATAAGTGAAGGTATTAAAGTAATATTGTCAATACAGAAGTGAAACGAATTACTGTCAATAAAAGAGTGGAATTTATTACTCTCAACACCAGATTGAAAAGAACTGATGTCAAAAAACAGTAAAGAGAAATGTATTTCTTTCACCAGAATGAAAGATGTTTATTTTAACACCAGAGTGAGCAATAATACTGCCATGACTAGAATGAAAAGTGGTCCTTTTATAATGAGAATGAAATATATTACTTCGGACACAAGAGTGAAAGATATCGCTGTTAGCACTATACTGAAAGTTATATATGCCAACATCAAAGTGTGAGAATTATTGGGAATAAACTTGTTGAGCGAGAAAATTACTGGGAATAAACTTGTTTAGTAGTGGAGTTGTTATTAAGAGAATTAATGGTTTGACATGACATGCTGTTTTCGTGTGAATATGAAAACATTTATGAAAAGATTCAGGGAAATCAATCTGCGTGACTTGAATCCGGGAGGTGAGAAATATAGTTGTTGCAGTCTGAAGAAGGGAAGGTAATACTGCACTTCGGAGGGGCGCCTCTCCCAAGACAATGACAGAATGATGGCAAAACTGTTTGAGTTTTATGGATTATGCTGCCTCAGTGGAAGATGGATGGTGTTTTAAGACAATTTAGAGTGTAAAATACTACCGTCACTGTGTACCGTAGCTCGACTGCCAACACACTCACTCAGCTCACACATTGAGGTTCGTAGCTCGATTTCCGGTACGGGTGGACACATTAAGACGTGTTTCCTTAAGACACCTGCTGTCCCTGTTTACCAGTCAGTAAAATAGGTACCTGAGTGTTAGTGGACTGGTGTGGGTCGCATCCTGGGACAAAACTGACCTAATTTGCCCGAAATGCTCTGCATAACAAGGGGCTTTCTATATCATTGATGTCAGCTATGGCCTGTATATCTTGTACATGTACTTGTAGAAATAAAGATTATTAATTATTGTTATTGTTGTTGTTGTTGTTTATGTTATTTACACAAATAACCCGCACATAGAAGAGAGGAGCTTACGAATGATAATCTAATTCCTTGCTTCCTTTCCTTGATGTTCATGTGCACCGGTCACATATAGGTTTTGCCTTTTCCGTGTACCGTAAACCTTTGCAGAGTGGCATGTACATTCATTACTTTACTTATCATGCTTCCTTTGTCAAGAAAGTGTTCTTATCTCCCTCTTTCTCCGTGCTCTCCGTATATGTGATCCTCAGTTCCTTCAATCAGAAATTTCCACTCTTCATAATTCATTTTCCCGTCTTGGCTACCCTTCCCATTTCACTGACTCTGCCTTTCCACAGGCGAAACGTAATTTCTTTTCTCCCAAACTCTCTACTCCTGGGAACTCTTCTGTCCTCTGCCTTCCCTACATTTCCAGTCTTTCTAATCTCAACAACTCTCTCCGTTCCTTAGACATCAAACTTACTTTCCGCCAGAATAACACTCTTCACACTAATCTCGTTCATACCTCTCCTCCCTCTACAGATGTTCCTGGTGACTCCTATATTTCTTGTTCCTCCTGTCCTCTTCAATACTTTGGAGAAACTGGCCGATCTCTTTTTGACAGACTTAGCGAGCACAAAAGTAGTGTTAGGCTTGCCAACACTAACACTGCTCTTTTCTGTCACGTTAGAGACCACAATCATCCTATCGACTGGTCTTCTGCTAAAACTGTCTACTCTACTTCTAACTTTCACAGTCGCCGTCTGGTTGAATCCTCCCTAATACACAACTTTCCTTGTATGAATCTTAGTCCTGGCTTCTTCTCTGTAGATACCTTCCTCTCCCACTACATTATAAAATGCTCCAAACTTCAGAACACCCGTGACTTAACCTGATTCCTACTTTTTCTTTTTCTCCCTCTTCCCCTTTCCTCTTTCATTTTTCTCCTTTGGGTTGTCTTTCTTCTGCCTTGTTCATTTGTTCCTTCATTATTTATTTATTTATTTTTCTCCCCTCTGTGTTCTTGCTCTTACCCTCTGTGGGAACCTAGCTTCCTTGCAGTGCTCCTCTTTCTTAGTATTTGACTGGCTCCTCCTCCTCCTCCTTACTTCCTTCCGCACTACCTTCTCCCTCCACTACTACCACTACCACCTCCTGCCTATATATACCCCTCCTTCTCTCCTTTTCGTTAGCGTGACTTTGTAAATGGTTCAAGTCGGACCGAAACGTTGTCGTAAGCTCCTCTCTTCTACGTGCGGGTAATTTGTGAATCGTTCCAGTCACGGTATTGTGTCTTTCTTGTTATTTCTTATTGTTGTTATTTGTTATTATCATTATTATCATAAACCCATGGTGATAATTATTACTGTCATCCCCTAGGGAAAGTTCGTTGTCAACTCCATAATGTAACGTATTACCTTCGACAGATTAGCAAATGTAATACTGTCAATATCAGTGTGAAAGATACTGCTGTCAATACCAGAGTGAACAAAATTAATGCCAACACCAGAGTGAAAGTAAGTACTGTCACTGCCAGACTGAAAGTAAGTACTGTCACTGCCAGACTGAAAGTAAGTACTGTCACTGCCAGACTGAAAGTAAGTACTGTCACTGCCAGACTGGAAAGTAAGTACTGTCACTGCCAGATGAAAGTAAGTTTCTGTCACTGCCCGACTGAAAGTAAGTACTGTCACTGCCAGATTTAAAGTAAGTAAATGTCACTGCCAGATTTAAAAATAAGTACTGTCC
>NC_069423.1:51034678-51086247 GCF_026875155.1 Cherax quadricarinatus | reverse complement strand
TCGTTGTCCTGGGGCGGTTTCCCTCTCATGTTTCATTGTTCTGGACTGGTTTCCTTCTCATATTTCAATATTCTGGACGGGTTTCCTTCTCATATTTCATTGTTCTGGACGGGTTTCACGGCCATATTTCATTGTTCTGGACGGGTTTCCTTCTCATATTTTATTGTTCTTGATGGGTTTCGTTTTTCATATTTACATTGTTCTTTAAAGGGTTTCGTTCTCATATTTCCTTGTTTTGGAGGGTTTCTTTCTCATATTTCCTTGTTCTGGACGGGTTTCCTTCTCATATTTCATTTTTCTGGACGGGTTTCCTTCTCATATTTCATTTGTTCTGGACGGGTTTCCCTTTCTTACATCATTGTTCCCTTGACGGGGTTTTCCCCGTCCAAAATATCTTATTTTGGACGTTTTCTTTCTCATATTTCATTGTTCTGGACGGTTTCCCTGTCACATTTCATTGTTATGGACGGGTTTCCCTGTCATATTTCATTGTTCTGGACGGGTTTCACTGTCATATTTCATTGTTCTGGACTGGTTTTTCTGTCATATCTCATTGTTTCTTGTGGGCGAGTATCCTTCTCATATTTCATTGTTCTGGACGGGTTTCCTTCTCATATTTCATTCTTCTGGACGGGTTTCCCTGTCATATTTCATTCTTCTGGACGGGTTTCCCTTTCATACTTCATTGTTCTGGACTGGTTTCCTTCTCTTATTTCATGTTATGGACGGGTTTCCCTCTCATATTTCATTGTTCTTGACGGGTTTCCTTCTCATATTTCGTTGTTCTGGACGGGTTTCCTTGTCATATTTCATTGTTCTGGACGGGTTTCACTCTTATTTCATTGTTCTGGACTGGTTTCCCTTTTACATTTCATTGTTCTGCCCGGGTTTCCCGGCCATATTTCTTTGTTCTGGACTTGTTTCCTTCTCATATTTTATTATTATGGACGGGTTTCCCTCTCATATTTCATTTTTCTGTACGGGTTTCCTTCTCATATTTCGTTGTTCTTGACGAGTTTTCTTCTCATATTTCATTGTTTTGGATTGGTTTCCCTGTCATATTTCATTCTTCTTGACGGGTTTCCCTCTCATACTTCATTGTTCTGGACTGGTTTCCTTCTCATATTTTATTATTATGGACGGGTTTCCTTCTCATATTTCGTTGTTCTGGACGGGTATCGTTCTCATATTTCATTGTTCTGGACTGGTTTCCCTCTCATATTTCATTCTTCTGGCCTGGTTTCCCTGTCATATTTCGTTGTTATGGACAGGTTTCCCTCTCATATTTCATTGTTGTGGACGGGTTTCCTTCTTATATTTCGTTGTTCTGGACGGGTTTCCGTGTCATATTTTATTGTTATGGACGGGTTTCACTATCATATTTCATTGGTCTGGACTGGTTTCCCTGTCAAATTTCAATGTTCTGGACGGGTTTCCTTCTCACATTTCATTGTTCTTGAGGGGTTTCGTTCTCATATTTCATTGTTCTTTACGGGTTTCCTTCTCAAATTTCCTTGTTTTTTACGGGTTTCCTTCTCATATTTCATTGTTCTGGACGGGTTTTCCTGTCATATTTCATTGTTCTGGACGGGTTTCCCTGTCATATATCATTGTTCTGGACTGGTTTCCCTGTCATATATCATTGTTCTGGACCGGTTTCCCTGTCATATTTCGTTGTCCTGGACGCGTTTCCCTCTCATGTTTCATTGTTCTGGACTGGTTTCCTTCTCATATTTCAATATTCTGGACGGGTTTCCTTCTCATATTTCATTGTTCTTGATGGGTTTCGTTCTCATATTCCATTGTTCTTTACGGGTTTCGTTCTCATATTTTCTTGTTCTGGACGGGTTTCCTTCTGATATTTCCTTGTTCTGGACGGGTTTCCTTCTCATATTTCATTTTTCTGGACGTGTTTCCTTCTCATATTTCATTGTTCTGGACGAGTATCTCTGTCTTATTTCAATGTTTTGTACCGGTTTCCCTGTCATATTTCATTGTTCTGGACGGTTTCCCTGTCACATTTCATTGTTATGGACGGGTTTCCCTGTCATATTTCATTGTTGTGGACGGGTTTCACTGTCATATTTCATTGTTCTGGACTGGTTTTTCTGTCATATCTCATTGTTCTTGTGACGAGTATCCTTCTCATATTTCATTGTTCTGGACGGGTTTCCTTCTCATATTTCATTGTTCTTGACGGGTTTCCTTCTCATATTTCGTTGTTCTGGACGGGTTTCCTTGTCATATTTCATTGTTCTGGACGGGTTTCCTTCTCATATTTCATTGTTCTTGACGGGTTTCCTTCTCATATTTCGTTGTTTTGGACGGGTTTCCTTCTCATATTTCATTGCTCTTGAAGGGTTTCGTTCTCATATTTCATTGTTCTTTACGGGTTTGTTTCTCATATTTCCTTGTTCTGAACTTGTTTCTTTCTCATATTTCCTTGTTCTGGACGGGTTTCCTTCTCATATTTCATTGTTCGGGACGGGTTTTCCTCTCATATATCATTGTTCTGGACTGGTTATTCTTTCATATATAATGGTTCTGGACGGGTTTCCTTCTCATATTTCATAGTACTGGACGGGTTTCCCTGTTACATTTCATTTTTCGTGACGGGTTTCCCTGTCATATTTCGTTGTTCTGGACGGGTTTCCCTGTCATATTTCATTGTTCTGGACGGGTTTCCGTCATATTTCATTGTTCTGGACTGGTTTCCTTCTCATATTTTATTATTATGTACGGGTTTCCCTCTCATATTTCATTTTTCTGGACGGGTTTCCTTCTCATATTTCGTTGTTCTTGACGAGTTTTCTTCTCATATTTCATTGTTCTGGATTGGTTTCGATGTCATATTTCATTCTTCTTGACGGGTTTCCCTCTTATACTTCATTGTTCTGGACTGGTTTCCTTCTCAAATTTTATTATTATGGACGGGTTTCCTTCTCATATTTCGTTGTTCTAGACGGGTTTCCCTGTCATATTTCATTGTTCTGGACTGGTTTCCCTATCATATTTCATTGTTCTGGCGGTTTCCCGGCCATATTTCATTGTTTTGGACGGGTTTCCTTCTCATATTTCATTGTTCTTGAGGGGTTTCGTTCTCATATTTCTTTGTTCTTTACGGGTTTCGTTCTCATATTTCATTGTTCTTTACGGGTTTCGTTCTCATATTTCATTGTTCTGGACTGGTTTCCCTGTCATATTTCATTGTTCTGGCCGAGTTTCCCTGTCATATTTCATTGTTGTGGACGGGTTTCCTTCTTATATTTAGTTGTTCTTGACGGGTTTCCCTGTCATATATCTTATTTCTGGAAGTGTTTCCTTCTCATATTTCATTGTTCTGGAAGAGTTTCTCTGTCTTATTTCAATGTTTTGTAGCGGTTTCCCTGTCATATTTCTTTGTTATGGACAGGTTTCCCTCTCATATTTCATTGTTGTGGACGGGTTTCCTTCTTATATTTCATTGTTCTTGAGGGGTTTCGTTCTCATATTTCATTATAGTTTGGACGGGTTTCCTTCTCATATTTCTTTGTTCTTGAGGGGGTTTCCCTGTCATATTTCACTTGTTCGGACCGCGGTTTATGTTTGAGATATTATGTTGATTTCTGATGCGTTTTCCCTCTCATGTTTCATTGGTTCTCGACGGGTTTCCTCACTGGTCAGTATTTTCATTGTTCTTGACGGTGTTTCATTTCTCGTATTTCTTTTGTTCTTTAGAGGGGTTTCCCTGTCCGCATATGTCATATTTGGACGGGTTTCCCTTCTACATTTTCATCTGTTTCTTTAGGGGTTTCGATCTCACATATCCTTGTTATTTTACTGTTTTCTTCTCATTATGTCCTTGTTCTGGGGATCGGGTTTCGCTTCTCTTATTTCATTGTTCTGGAGGTGTTTCCTGTTCATAATATCATTGTTCTGGAGGGTCTCCCTCTCATATTTCATTGTTCTGACGGTTTTCCTCGTCCATATTATTTCATTGTTTTGGATCGGGGTTCCATCTCGTTTTTATTGGTTCTGACGGTGTTTTCACTGTAATATTTCATTGTTTTTGGACCGGTTTCCCTGTTTCATTATTCGATGTTCTGGGACGCGTTTCCCCTTCGTATCTCATTGTTCTGGAGAGGGTTTCCTCTCCCCAGTGTGTCATGTTCTGGACGGGTTTCCTTCTCATATTTCAATGTTAGTCTTGGAGGGATTTCGTTTCTAAATTTCGTTGTTCTTTACGAGGTTTCGTTCTCATATTCCTTGTTCTGGAGGGTTTCCTTCTCATTTTTGTCCTTGTTCGCTCTTTACGGGTTTTCCTTCTCATATTTCCTTGTTCTGGACGGGGTTTCCCTCTCAATATCATGGTTCCAGGACGGGTTTACCTTCTATATTTCATTGTTCTGGAGGGTTTCCCTCTCTTTTTTCTATGTTCTGTTTTTTCCGCCCAGTTTCCCTGTATATTTCATTGTTCTGGACGGTTTCCCTGTCTATCACATGGTTTTTGGACTGGATTCCATGTTCACATTTTCATCGTTTCTGGACGGGTTTCCCTGTCATATTTCAATTGTTCTGGACGGGAATTCTTTGTCTTATTTCATTGTTCTGGACGGTTTTCGCCTCTCATATTTTCATTTTTCTGGCACGATTTTTCTTCTTAATATTTCATTGTTCTGAGGACCGGGTTTCACCTGCTCTTGTATTTATTATTGTTCTGGACGGGTTTCCATGTCATTTTTAATTGTTATGGACTGGTTTCCCTGTCATATTTCATTGTTCTGGACGGGTTTCCTTCTCATGTTTGTCATGTTCTGGACGGGTTTCCTTCTCATATTTCATTGTTCTGGACAGGTTTCCTTGTCATATTTCATTGTTCTGGAAAGGTTTCCCTGTCATATTTCGTTGTTCTGGACGCGTTTCCCTCTCATATTTCATTGTTCTGGACGGGGTTATCTTCTCATTATTTTCCTTGTTCTTGACGGGTTTCCTTTCTCAGTATTTCATTGTTCTGGACGGTTTTCCTTCTCGCATATTTCCTTGTTCTGTGAACGCGGTTTCCTTCTCATATTTCATTGTTCTTGAGGGGTGTTTCGTATTGTCCATATTTTCCTTGTAGTCTGGACGGGTTTCCTTCTCATATTTCTTGTTCTTGACGGGTTTTCCTTTCTTCATATTTCCGTTGTTCTGGACGGGTTTTCCTTCTCATATTTCATTGTTCTTGAGGGGTTTCGTTGTCATATTTCCTTGTTCTGGACGGGTTTCCTTCTCATATTTCCTTGTTCTGGACGGGTTTCCTTCTCATATTTCCTTGTTCTGGTCGGGTTTTTTCTCATATTTTATTGTTCTGGACAGGTTTTCTTCTCATATTTCATCGTTCTTGACGGGTTTCCCTGTCATAAATCATTGTTCCATACTGGTTTCCCTTTCATATTTTAATGTTATGGACGGGTTTTCCTTGTCTTATTGTCATTGTTCTGGACGCGTTTCCCTGTCACATTTCATACGTTTTCGGGACTGTTTCCCTGTCACTTTTCATTGTTTCTGGAGAGGGGTTTCCCTGTCACATTTTCATTGTTTTGGCGGGTTTTCCCTGTCATATTTTCAATGTTTATCGGGTTTCCCTGTCACATTTGCTTGTTCTGGAAAGTGCGTTTCCTGTCAATATTCATTGTTCTTGGCTGTTTTTGTCCCTTGTCATATTTCATTCTCTGGACGGGTTTTCCTCTCATAATTTTGCATTCTTTATGTGACGGATTTCCCTGTCATACTTCATTTGTTTCTTGGACTGGTTTCCTTCTAATATTTCATTGTTAATGGACCTGGGTTTTTTTTCCTCTCATATTTCATTGGTTTGGGGACTGGTTTCCTTCTCATAGTGCGTTGTTTTGGACTCGGGTTTCTCCTCTCATCAAAAAATTTTCATTGTTCTGACGGGCTTCATCTCTCTTATTTCATTGTTATGGACTGGTTTCCTGTATAATGTTTCATGTTCTGCGGGTTTACGCGGCCATATTTCATTGTTCTGGACGGGTTTCCTAATCATATTTCGCATTGTTCATGAAGGGCTTTCGTTTCTCATATTTCATTGCTCTTTTCGGGTCTTTTCTCTATTTTTTCTTTGTTTCTCAACGGGTTTTCCTTCTCATATTTTTCCTGGTTCTGGAGGGTTTCCTTCTCATATTTCCCTTGTTGTGGGACGGGTTTCCTTGTCTCATATTTCATTGTGCTCGGACGGTTTCCCTCTCAAATTTCGTTGTGATGGGCGCGTTTCTACCTCTCAGTGTTTACATATGTTTTGGACGGGTTTCTTGTCTCATATTTAATGTCTGGAGGGATTTCTTCTCTTTATTCATTGTTCCTGGACGGGTTGTCTTCTCTTATTTCATTGTTCTTGAGTGGTTTCGTTCTCATGATACATTGGTTCTCTTACGGGTCCTTTTCGTTTCATATTTCATTGTTCTTTACGTGTTTCGTTCACAATATTTCTTTGTTCGTGGACTGGTTTTCCTGTCATTAATTTCATTGTTCATTTGGAACGGAGTTTCCTGTCGTATTGCATTGTACTGGATTGGTTTCCCTGTCATAAATAATGTTCATTGAAGGTTTGTTCTCATATTGTCCTTAGTTCTGGAGGGTTACCCTGTCATATTTCATTGTCACTGAAAGGGTTTCCCTGTCTTATTTTAATGTTCTGGATCGGTTTCCCTGTTATATTTCATTGTTTTGGGACGGTTTCATGTCATATCGCTATGTTCTGGATGGTATTCTGTCTTAGTTTCATTGTAATGGAGGGTTTCCTGTCCTTAATTTCATTGTTCTAGACGGGTTTCCTCTCATTAAAATTTCATTGTTCTTGACGAGTTTCCTTCTCATATTTCATTTGTTCTGGACGGCTAGTTCCTGTCTTATATCATTTGTTACTGGACTGGTTTCCCTTCTATATTTCATTGTTTTTGACGAGTTTCCTTCTTCATTTTTCATTGTTCTGGATGCCTCGACGGCGACGTGTGTAATCCTTTTTCTAGATGACTTCTGGACGGGTTTCCCTGTCATTTTCATCTTCTGGACTGGGTTCCCTCTCATATTCATTGTTCTTGAAGAGTTTCCTTCTATATTTTCATTGTTCTACCACCGGAGGGATTTTCCCTGTCATATTTCATTCTTCCTAGACGGTTTTCCCAGTCATACTTCAATTATCTGGACGGGTTTCCCTCTCATACTTCATTTGTTTCTGGAACTGCCCTCGCGGCCGGTGAGCATCCTTTTTTGATCTATTTTCCCAGGTCCAGGAGTTCCACCTGTGTCCCTCAGGTCATTCTCCTTCCCCAACTTCCCCACGGGGGTCTGCCTCGACAGGCGGTGAGTATTCGTTTTTTCGTCTCTCCCAAGGGTCCAGGGATGTAGGCCCTCGTGTCCCCTCAGACATTCTACCTTCCCCACTTCCCACGGGGATCTGCCTGCTTCGGACGGCCACGTGTAGAGGTTATCTTTCTCGTCTATCCCAGGTCCAGGTAGTACGCCTGTTATGTCCCCTCATGCATCTCCTCCTTCCCACTTCCCCAGGGTTCAGTCTTCGTCGTGTCCGGTGAGTATCCTTTTCGTCTCTCCAGGTCCAGGAGATCCGCCTTGTCCTCAGGCATCCTCACCTTCCACCAAGGGGTTGCCCTCGGAGGCCGGGGAGTATCCTTTTTCGTCTCTCCCGTCAGGAGTCCGCCTGTGTCCCCTCAGGCTTTCCTACCTTCAACTTCCCCAGGGTCTGCCTCGAATGGCGGTTGAGTTATCCTTGTTTTCGTGCTCTCCCAGGTCCCAGGAGTCCGCGTGTGTCACCTCAGGCATCCTCTCCTTCCCCACTTCCCCAGGATCTGCCTCGACGGCCGGTGAGTCCTTTTTCGGTCTCTCCCAGGTCCAGGAGTCCGCATGTGTCCCCTCCAGGCATCCTTCTTCGACCCACTTCCCCATGGGTCTGCCTCGACGGCCCGTTGCCTCCAAGTATCCTTTTTCGATCTCTCCACAGGTCAGGACTCCGCCTGTGTCCACTTCAGGTATCCTCGCCCTTCCCACTTCCCCAGAGTCTGCCCTCGACGGGCCGTGAGTATCCTTTTTCGTCTCTCCCAGGTCCAGGATCTCCGTCTGTGTCCCCTCCAGGCATCCTCCCTTCCCCACTTCCCTAGAGTCTGCCTCGACGGCCGGCTGAGTATCTTTTTCGTCTCTCCAGGTCAGGACTCCGCCTTTGTCCCCTCAGCATCCTCCTTCTCCACTTTCCCCAGAGTCTGATTTCGACGGCCGGTGAGTATCTTTTTTTCTCCCCCTCCAGGTCGATGGACTCCGCTGTGTCCCTCTGGCATCCATTCCCTCTCCCACTTCCCCAGAGAGTCTGCCTCGACACGCCGGTGAGTATCCTTTTTCGGTCTCTCCACGTCCAGGACTGTCCGCTGGTGTCCCTCAGGCATCCTCACGCTTCCCACTTCTCCCCGATTGCTGCCTCGTACGGCCGGTGAGTACTCCTTTTTTACCGTCTCACCACAAGGTCAAGACTCTCCGCCTGTGTCCCCTCAGGCATCCTCCCTTCCCCACTTCCACCAAGTGTGCTGCCTCGAAGCGGCCGAGGGTGAGTATCCTTTTTTCGTCTCTCCCAGGTCCAGGAACTCCGCCTGTGTCCCCCTCAGGCATCTCCCTTCCCCACTTCTCCCAGAGTTGCCTCGACAGGCCGAGTTGGAGTATCTTATGCTTCTATCCCAGGTCCGCGTGTCCAGGACTCCGCCTGTGTCCCTCAGGCATTCCTCTTTCCCAACTTCAAGGGTTTGCCTCCGACGGCCGTGTGTAGTATCCTTTTTCGTCTCTCCCTCATTTCCGCGTGTCCAGGACTCCGCCTTGTGTCCCCTCATGCATCCTCCCTTCCCCACGTTACCCATGTGTGCTTGCCTTCGAGGCCGAGATGAGTATTCCTTTTTCGTCCTGCTCCCCAAGGTCCGCGTGTCCAGCGTCTCCGCCTGTGTCCCACTCAGGCATCCTCCCTTCCCTCATCCCCAGGGTTGCTCTCGATCGTCCGGGTGTGAGTATCCTTTTTTCGTCGCGCGCCCCCAGGTCCGCAGTGTCCCGTAGTCGCCCTGTGTCCCATAATGCATCCTCCACCCACTTCCCAGGGTCTGCCTCGACGGCCTGTGAGTATACTTTTCTACCTCCAGGTGCCAGTGTCCAGGGAATCCGGCCTGTGTCCCCTCAGGGCATCCTCCCTTCCCCATTCCCCAGGGGTCTTGCCTCGCCCCCAGGGTCTGCCCTCGACGGCCGTGAGTATCCCTTTTCGTCTCTCACCAGGTCTCGTGTGTCCAGGACTCACCTGTCCCCCTCAGGCTTCCTCCCTTCCCCACTCTCCCCAGAGGTCGGCCTCGACAACCAGTGAGTTATCCTTTTTCGTCTCCCACAGTCCCGTGTCCAGGAGTCCCCGCGCTGTGTCCCCTAAGGCGCTATCCTCCCTTCCCGACTTCCCAGGGTCTGCCTCGACGGCCGTGATATCCTTTTTCGTCTCTTCCCAGGTCACGCGTGTCCAGGAGTCCCGCTGTGTCCCTAAGCAATCCCCTTCCCCACTTCCCAGTCTGCTGCCTTCGACGGCCTGTGAGTATCCACTTTTTCGTCTCTCCCAGGTCCGCGAGTCCAGGAGTCCGACTGTCCCCTCAGGCATCCTCCTTCCCCACTTCCCCTGGGCTGCCTCGACAACCAACAGTGAGTATCCGGTATCGACCTCTCCCAGAGTCCGCGTGTCCAGAGTCCGCCTGTGGTCCCCAATCAGGCATCCTCCCTTCCCACTTCCCCAGAGCCTGCCCGACAACCATGAGTATCCTTTTTTCGGTCTCTCCCAGGGGCCTCCTCGCCAGGTCCCGTGTGTCGCAGGAGTCCGCATTGTCCCCTCAGGCATCCTCCCTTCCCCAGGGTCTGCCTCGACAACCAATGAGTATCCTTTTTCGTCTCTCCCAGGCCGGTGTAACCAAGGAGTCCGCCTGTGTCCCCCTCAGAGCATCCTCCCCTTCCCCAGTCTGCCTCGACAACCATTGAGTATTCCTTTTTCGTCTCTCCATGTGCCGCGTTTCCAGGAGTCCGCCTGTGTGCCCCCTCGGCATCCTCCTTCCCACTTCACCCCGCCCGGGTCCGTGTTCCAGGAGTCCCACCTGGCGATGCAGTTGCTCCGCCCCTTCCCCACTTCCCCCACAGCCCAACCCTTGCACCCCCCCAGGGTCCGTGTTCCAGGTCCATCTGTGTGAAGGCCAGGTGCTCCCCCCTTCCCCACTTCCCCCACACCCCAAACCTTTCACAACCCCACCCCCGGGTCCCGTGGTTCCCAGAGTCCACCTGTGCGAAGGCCAGGTGCTCCCCCTTCCCCACTTTTCCCCACACCCCAACTTGCACCATCCCCCGGGTCCCTGGTTCCAGGAGCCCACCTGTGAGTCTGGAGGCCAGGTGCTCCCCCTCTTCCCCGCACTTCCCCCACACCCCAACCTTTGCACAATCTCCCCCCCCCACCCACGGGTCCGTGGTTCCAGAGTCCACCTGTGGCGAAAGGCCAGGTGCTCGCCCCTCTCCTCCCCACTTCCCCCACACACCAACCTCGGCACAGTACCACACCCCCCCCCGTCCGTGGTTCCAGGAGTCCACCTGTGTGAAGGCCAGGTGCTCCTTTCCGTTCTCCCCACTTTCCCCGGGGTCCTGCCTCGACGGCCGGGTGAGTATCCTTTTTCCGTCTCTACCAGTCTGACTCCGCCTGTGTCCCCTCAGGCATCTCCCTTCCCCACGCCCCAGAGTCTGCCTCGACGCCGGTAAGTATCCTTTTCGTCTCTCCCAGGTCCAGCCTCCGCCTTGTCCCCCTCCAAAGGCATCCTCCTTTCCCCACTTCCCAGGTCTAGCCTCAACGGCCGGTGAGACCATTTTTCGTCTCTAACCAGGTCCAGGACTCCGCCTGAGTCCCGCTCCTCATGGCATCCTCCCTTATTTACTTCCCCAGTTTCTGCCATCGACGGCCGGTGAGTACCTTTTCGTCTCTCCCAGGTCCGTGTGTCCAGGACTCCGCCTGTGTCCCCATCAGGCATCCTCCCGTTCCCACTTCCCCAGGGTCTGCATCGACGGCCCGGTGAGTATGCAATTTTCGTCTCCCCCCAGGTCCGCGTGTCCAGAGTTCCGTCTGTGTCCCCTCAGGCAACCTCCTTCCTCCCTACCCCACTTCCCGAGGGTCTGCCTCGACGGCCGTGAGTATCCTTTTTTATCGTCTCTCCCAGTCCGCGTGTCCAGGAGTCCCGCCTGTGACCCCTCAGGCATCCTCCCAATCCCCACATCCCGGGTCTGCCCCTCGAAGTCCGTTGAGTATCCTTTTTCGTCTCTCTCAGCCGTGTGTCCAGGAGTCCGCCTGTGTCCCCTCAGGCATCCTCCCTTCCCCAGGGTCTGCCTTCGAAAACCAGTGAGTATCCTTTTTCGTCCACACCCATGTCCGCGTTTCTCAGGAGTCCGCCAGGTCCCCCCCTCAGGCACCTCCCTTCCCTCACTTCCTCGCCCGGTCTCGTGGTTCCAGGAGTCCACCTGTGTGACGCCAGGGTGCTCCCCCTTCCCCATCTATCGCCCACATCACCCAACCTTGCACCCCCCCCGGTCCGTGGTTCCAGGAGTCCACCTGGTGAAGGCCAGGTGCTCCCCCTTCCGCACTACCCCCACACCCCACCTTTCACAACCCCCCCCCGGGTCCGTGGTTCCAGGAGTCCACCTGTGTGAAAGGCCAGGTTGCTCCCCCCCTTCCTCACTTCCCACACCCCGACCTTTGCACAACGACCCCCCCCCCCCGGTCCGTGGTTCCAGAGGAGTCCCCAGTGCGAAGGCCAGGTGCTCCCCCTTCCCCACTTCCCCCACACCCCAACCTTGCAACCAGCCCCCCGGTCCGTGGTTCCAGGAGTCCACCTGTGTGAAGGCCAGGTGCTCGCCCTTCCCCACTTCCCCCACACCCCAACCTTGCAACAACCCCCCCCCTGGGTCCGTGGTTCCAGAGTCCACCTGTGCGAATGGCCATGTGCTTCCCCCTTCCCCACTTCCCCCGCACACCCCCAACCTGCAACAACTCCCCCCCCTCGGGGTCCGTGGTTCCAGGAGTCCACCTGTGGTCGAAGGTAAGGTGCTCCCACTTCCCCTCATTTCCCCCACACCCCAACCTTTGGGCACAACCCCCCCACCCCCAGGGTCCCGTGGTTTTCCAGGAGTCCACCTGTGCGATGGCCAGGTGCTCCCCCTTCCCCACTTCCCCCACACCCCAACCTTGCACAACCATCACCCACGGCCGGTCCGTGGTTCCAGAGCCACCTGTGCGAAGGCCAGGTGCTCGCCCTTCCCCACTTCCGCCCACACCCGCAACCATGCACACCCCACCCGGTCCCGTGTTTCCAGGAGTCCACCTGTGTGACGCCAGTGCTCCCCCTTCCCCACTTCCTCCCCACACCCCAACCATTGCACATCCCGCCCCCCTCGGGGTCGTGGTTTCCAGGAGTCCACCTGTGCGAAGGCGCAGGTGTCTGCCCCCCCTTCCCCCACTTTCCCCCACACCCTTACGACTAACCTTGCACAACCACACCCCCCCTTCGTGGTCCAGAGTCCACCGTGTGAAGGGAGCCAGGTGCTCTCCCTCCCCCCACCCCCCCCCCCCCCCTTCCCTTCCCACTTCCCCCGGGTCTGCCTCGAACGGCCGTGAGTATCCTTTTTCGTCTCTACCATGTCCAGACTTCCTCGCTGTGTCCCCTCAGCCATCCTCCTCCCTTCCCCACTATCCCCAGAGTCTTGCCTCGACGCCCGTAAAGTATCCTTTTTCGTTCTCTCCCAGGTCAGGCCTCCGCCTGTGTCCCCTCAGGCATCCTCCTTTTCCCCCCTTCCCAGGTCTGCCTCAACGGCCGGTGAGTACCATTTTTTTCGTCCTCTACCAAGTCCAGGACTCCGCCTGTGTCCCCATCAGGCATCCTCCCTTGATTACTTACCCAGTTTTCTTGCCCTCGAACGGCCGAGTGAGTATCCTTTTTCGTCTCGTCCCAGGTCCGTGTGTCCAGGACTCCGCCTGTTGGTCCCCTCAGCATCTCCGTTCCCCCCACTTCCCCAGGGTCTGCCTCGACGGCCGGTTAGTATGCTTTTGTCGTCTCCCCCTGTCCGCGTGTCCAGGAGGTCCGCCTTGTGTCCCCTCAGGGGCCATCCCCCCCTCCGCTTCCCCACTTTCCCGAGGGTCTGCACTCGACGCCCTTTGAGTATCCCTATTTTCGTCACTCCTGAAGGTCCGCGTGTCAGAGTCCGCCTGTGTCCCCTTCAGGCATCCTCCCTTCCGCTCCCCACTTCCCCCCAGGGACTGCCTCGACGGCCGTGAGTATCCTTTTTCGGTCTCCCCAGTCCGCGTGTCAGGACTCCGCCTGTGTCCCCACAGCATCCTCCCCTTCCCCACTTGCCCAGGGTCTGCCTCGACAAGCAGTGGAGTATTCCTTTTTTTCGTCTCTGCCCAGGTTCCCGCGAGTCCAGGAGTCCGCCAGTGTCCCTCAGGCGACCTCCCTTCCCCCACTCCCAGGTCTGCTCGACAACCAGTGAGTATCCTTTTTCGTCTCTCCCAGGTCCGCGTGTCCAGGAGTCCGCCGGTGTCACCCTCAGCATCCTCCCTTCCCCACTTCCTCTTCCCCCAGGTCGCCTCGACAACCAGTGAGTATCCTTTTTCGTCTCTCACAGGTCCTGTGTCCAGAGTCACTGCCTGTGTCCCCCTCAGGCATCCTCCGTCTCCCCACTTCCCCAGGGTCTGCCTCGACGGCCCGGTTGAGTATGCTTATTTCCGTCCCCCCAGGTTCCTGCGTGGTCCAGGAGTCCGCCTGTGTCCCCTCAGGCATCCTCCCTATCCCAACTTCCCCCAGGGTCTGCCTCGACAAGCATGAGATATCTTTTTCGTTCTCTCTCAGGTCCGCGTGTCCAGGATCCCGCCTGTGTCCCTCCCCTCAGGCATCTCCCTTCCCCACTTCCCCAGGTCTGCTCGACGCCGTTAGTATCCTTTTTTCGTCTCGACCCATCCGCGTGTCCAGGACTCCCGCCTGTGACCCCTCAGGCATCCTCCCTTCCCCCACTTCCCCAGGGTCTGCTCGAACAAGCAGTGAGTATCCTTTTTTCGTCTCTCTCTCCCCAGGTCCGCTGTCCAGGATCCGCCGTGTCCCCTCAGGCCGTCCTCCCTTCCCCACTCCCCATGGTCTGCCTCGACAACCAGTGAGTATCCTTTTTCGTCACTTCCCTACATTTTGCATCCCATGTCCGCGTTTTCCAGGAGTCCGCCTGTGTCTCCCTCAGGCATCCTCCTTCCCACTTCCCCTCGCCGGTCCGTGGTTCCAGGAGCCACCTGTGGTGACGGCCAGGTCCTCCCCCCTTCCCCACTACCCCACACCCCAACCTTGCAACCCCCCCGGGTCCGTGGTTCCAGGAGTTCCACCTGTGTGAAGGCAGGTGCTCCTCTCCCCCTTCCGCACTACCCCCACACCCCAACCATTTCACACCCCCCCCCGGGTCCGTGGTTCCCAGGAGTCCACCTGTGGAAGGCCAGGTGCTCCCCCTTCCCCACTTTCCCCACAGACCCGGAACCCTTGCAACAACGACCCACCCCCCCGGGTCCGTGGTTCCAGGAGTCCACCTGTGCGAAGGCCCGGTGCTCCCCCTTCCCCACTTCCCCAGCACCCAACCTTGCACCCCCCCCCGGGTCCGTGTTCCAGAGTCCACCTGTGTGAAGGCCAGTGCTCGCCCTTCCCCACTTCCCCCACACCCCAACCTTGCACAACCCCCAACCCTGGGTCCGTGGTTCCGAGGAGTCCACCTTGCGATGGCCAGGTGCTTCCCCCTTCCCCACTTCCCCCACACCCCAACCTTGCACAAACCCCCCCCCCCGGGTCCCGAGGTTCCAGAGTCCACCTGTGCGAAGGTAAGGTGCTCACCACTTCCCCATTTCCCCCACACCCCAACCCTGCACAACCCCCCCCTGTACCGTGGTTACCAGGAGTCCACCTGTGCGATGGACAGGTTGCTCCCCCTTCCACCACTTCCCCCATCACCCAACCTTGCACAACCACCCACACGACCGGGTCCGTGGTTCCAGGAGTCCACCTGTGGGCGAAGGCCAGGTGCTCCCCCTTCCCCACTTCCCCCAAACCCCAACCATGCACCCCCCCCGGTCACGTGGTTCCAGGAGTCCACCTGTGTGACCCAAGTGCTCCCCTCCCACTTCCCCAACAACACCCCAACTCTGCACAACCCACGCCCCCGGGGCCGTGATTCCAGGAGTCCAACTGTGCGAAGGCTCAGGTGCTCCCCTTCCACACTTCCCCCACTAGAACCCCAACCTTGCACACACCCCCCCCTCTTGGGGCTCCGTGGTTCCAATAGCACAACCTGTGCGAAGGCCAGGTGCTCCCCTTCCCGCACTTCCTGTTCTCCCCCACCCCAACCTTGCACCCCCCCCGGGTTCCGTGGTTCCTAGGAGTCCACCTGTTGACGCCAGTGCTCCCCCTTCCCCACTTCCCCACTTCCCCACACCCAACCTTGCACACCCCCCCCCGGGTCCGTGTGTCCATCTGTCCGCCCTCTGATATTTTCCCATCCCCACTTCCCCCAAGGTATCCTTCGCCTTTCCCAGGCATGTGTCCAGGAATTCCATCCGTGGGCCCGGATGTCTCCCCTCCTCACTTTCCTTAGGATATCTTTCAGCCTCAGCCTTCCCCAGGTTATGTATCCCTCCGTGATCTAGCCAGATGAGAACGAGGCCTTGTTTAGCTGGTTCGGTAGAAGATTCCCAGGTGAGGAGGGAATTACGTGGGACACACAGAAACTTGGCGTCCTGTAGATACACCACCACGCAGTCTAGAACGTAGAATCAGCCAGACGCAGCCAAGCTACCGTCCAGTCGCCACCAAGGCCTGGTCACTCGTGAAAAATTTGGGAGTTCTATTTTATTACACAATTCTCAACATTAAATTATTAAATTTCTTTTGTGCTTATAAGCAAGGCTTAAGTGCATTTGTGAATGTTTTGTTGTAATTATCGTAATATGTATTAAATTCGTGTTTTTATTTTGTCTTTGTCTTATGTATTGGAAAAGATCCGTTGCAAGCTGATTTACCTTTATCTACACATCTCCCCAAATGGGTTATCCTGGGTAATTACATATTCGTAATATGTATGATTGATTGTGTAGTGTTTTACATGTACTTGGACTAAGTAATATCCTTACTGATCTTAATGACTTACACTTTGTTTTTACACTCACATTACGCTATTTACTGTAAACGAAGCTTGGTGGTTCACCTTCATTCATACACTCATAAATGCGCACATGAGCACTCACAACACACACACTCACACACCACACACACACACCACAACACACACACACCACACCTCACACACACACACTCACACCCACAAGACAGGATGATTCCAGAGATTGGACACAGTAACAAGGGGACACAGTTGGAAGCTAGAAAACACAGGATGAATCACAGGGTTGTAGGAAGTATTTCTTCTAGCCACCGAGTAGCAGTAAGTGAATAGTTTGGGAAAGTGATGTAGTGGATGCGGATCCATACAAGCTTTAAGCAGAGAGGTATGATAAAGCTCACGGCTCAGGGAGAGTGACCTAGTATGCGATCAGTGAAGAGGCGGGGCAGGAGCTCTAGCCTCGACCCCCCGGCAACCTCTACTGCGTGAGTATCAACAGGAGAGTACACTTGTACTCATATACAACAAGGGCCTAGTGGTCTATTTCGACTTGTGCCTAGGACAAATGGTAACTAAACACACACACACACACACACACACACACCCCAAAATGATAAAAAACACTCACTGCCTCTACGCTAATATGTATGTAATCACAAATACACACACACTCACAACACACACACACAACACAACACCACACACACACACACACTCTCATTACTCACACTACACACAGGTATAAAACACACTCACTTCCTCTACGCTAATATGTAAGTTATCACAAATACACACCCACACACACACACACACACACACACTCACACTCACACACACACACACATGTATAAATAACACTCATGCCTCTTACACTAATATGTATGTAATCACAATGTGATACACACACACACACACAACACACACACACCAAGTATGTACACAAAATTTGTAACCTATCCATGATATGCACTCTAACTCTCGGGTTAAAATTTATGGTTGTCTTTTAAAAATAAAATTGAAAAACTTGGAAGTTAGAAAAAAAAATAGTCTACCTAAATGTTGGGTAAATCAGGAACTTTATATATTCTAATATTGGTGTTGAGATAATTGTTGGTTTTCGTATTTAAGACATCCATTAGTATGGTGTGAAAAAGGTACTAGTTTTAGACACTGTGGCGGTCAGGTAAAGGTTACTAGTTTATAGACACTTGTGGTCAGGTAAAGTTACTAGTTTTAGACACTTGTGGTCAGTAAAGTTACTGTTTTCGACCCCCCTTGTGGTAGGTAAATTTACTAGTTTTATGGGACAATTGAGGGTTCAGGTAAGTTACTAGTTTGAGGGACACTGTGGGGTCAGGTAAAGTTACTAGTTTTAGACACTTGTGGGTCAGATAAAGTTACTAGATTTAGGAACGTGGGGTCAGGTAAAGTTACTAGTTTTAGAACTTGGGGTCAGTAAAGTTACTAGTTTTAGAAACTTGTGGGTAAGGTAAAAAGTTACTAGTTTTAGACACTTGTGGGTCAGGGTAAAGTTACTAGTTTTAGACACTGTGGGGAGGGAAAGTTATAGGTTTAGACACTTGGGGGTCAGGTTAAAGTTACTAGTTTTAGTCACTTGTGGGTCAGGTAAAGTTACTAGTTTTGACACTTGTGGGTAGGTAATGTTACTAGTTAGGACCATTTTGGCCTCTGGTAAAGTTACTAGTTTTAGACACTTGTGTTGAGTCAGGGTAAAAGTTACTGTTATGAGACACTTGTGGGTTCAGGTCCAGTATAGTTTTAGACAGTGTGGGTTCAGGTAAGTTGCTAGTTTGAGACATTGTGGGTCAGGTAATGTTACTAGTTTTAGACACTTGTGGGTCAGAGTAGTTGCTAGTTTGTGACACTTGTGGGTCAGGTAAAGTTACAAGTTTTGAGACACTTGTGGGTCAGGTAAAGGTTACTGTTTTAGACTCTTGTAGGTCAGGTTAAAGTTGCTAGTTTGTGACACTGTGGAGTCAGGTAAAGTTACTAGTTTTAGACACTTTTGGGGTCAGTGTAAAGTTGCTAATTTGAGGACACTTGTGGGTCAGTAAAGTTACTAGTTTGAGACAAGTGTGTGTCAGGTTAAAGTTGCTTAGTTTGGACCACTTGTGGTCAGGTAAAAGTTGCTAGTATGCCGGCCAAGTGGGTCAGGTAAAGTTACTAGCTTTTAGACACTTGTGGGTAAGGGAAAGTTCTAGTTTTGAGACACTTGTGGGTCAGGTACAGTTATAGTTTGAGACACTTGTGGGGTCAGGTAAAGTCCCACTAGTTGAGAACTGGTGGGTCAGGTAAAGTTGCTAGTTTGAGACTTGTGCGGTCAAAGGTAAAGTTATAGTTTGAGACACTTGTGGTGACAGGTAAAGTTACTAGTTTGAGACTCTTGTGGCGTCAGGTAAAGTTACTAGTTTGAGACACTTTGGGTCAGGTAAAGTTACTAGTTTTAGACACTTGTGGGTCAGGTTAAGTTGCTACGTTGAAGACACTTGTGGGTCAGCGTAAAGTTACTAGTTTGAGACATTGTGGGTCAGGGTAAAGTTACTAGTTTGAGGTCACTGTGGGTCAGGTTAAAGTTACTAGTTTGAGAACTTGTGGGTCAGGTATAGTTACTAGTTTGAGACACTGTGGGTCAGGTTAAAGTTGCTAGTTTTGAGACACTTGTGGGTCAGGTAAAGTTATAGTTTGAGCAACTTGTGGCGTAGGTAAGTTACTAGTTTGAGACCCTTGTGGGTCAGGTAAAGGTTATAGTTTGAGACACTGTGGGTCAGTAAAGTTACTTGTTTTAGACACTTGTGGGTCAGGTAAAGTGCTAGTTGAGACACTTGTGGGTTCAGGTAAAAGTTACTCGTTGAGTACACTGTTGTGGGTCAGGTAAAGTTACTAGTTTGAGACACTGGTGGGTCAGTAAAGTTATAGTTTGAGGACACTTGTGGGGCAGGTATGTTACTAGTTGAGACACTTGTGGGGTCAGGTAAAGTTGCTAGTTTGAGACCTTGCGGGTCAGTTAAAGTTACTAGTTTGAGGACATGTGGTCAGTTAAAGTGACTATTTGTTGGAGACACTGTGGGTCAGGTAAAGTTATAGTTTGAAGACACTTGTGGGTCAGAGTATAGTTACTAGTTGAGACACTTGTGGGGTCAGGTAAAGTTACTAGTTTGAGACTCTTGTGGGTCAGGTAAAGTTACTAGTTTGAGACACTTGTGGGTCAGGTAAAGTGCTAGTTTGAGGACCACTTGTGGGTCAGATAAAGTTACTAGTTTGAGACACTTGTGGGACAGGTAAAGTTACTAGTTTGAGACACTTGTGGGTCAGGTAAAGTTACTAGTTTGAGACACCTTGTGGGTCAGGTAAAGTTACTAGTTTGAGGAACTTGTGGGTCAGGTTAAGTTACTAGTTGGACATTGTGGGTCAGTAAATGTTATAGTTTGAGACACTGTGGGGTCAGGTAAAGTTACTAGTTTGAGACACTTGTGGCTCAGGTAAAAGAAGAACATTATTATGAATTTTCTTATGCAAGATATATTTAGGTAAAAATATTTTTAAAACAATTTTTTAAACAAGTTTTTTTTCTTTATTCTATATTTTCATTCCCACACACACACACACACACACACACACACACACACACACACACACACACACACAACCCACAACCACACACACCACACACACCACATACACACACACCACACCTACACACACACACCACACACACACACCCTACCACCACACACACACATACACACACACACACACACCCACCACACACACAACACCACACACACTACACACACACACACACACACACACACACACCACACACACACACACACACACAAACATACACACCACAACCTACACACACACACACAAACACACAACACACACATACACCAAAACACACACACACAACCACACACACACACACACACACACACACACTCACCAACACACACACACACACACCTACACACACCACACCTACCACAACACCACACACACACACACACACACACAACACACACCACACACACCTACACACACTCCAACACAACACACCCCCCCCACCCCACACACACACACCACTCACACACACACACAACCTACACACACAACAACAACACACACAACCTACCACACACACACACACACACACACACCGACTCACACCTACACACACACCACACACACACACACACACACACACACACCACACACACAAACACCACACATACACACACACACACACACCACACACAACACACAGACATACCGGAATCATAGCTCTCACAGAAACCAGCTTACAGTATGATAACAGATACCATCTTTCAATGGGAATACAATCCTGAGGTAAGACAGAGGGAACAGGGGGGTGAGAAGGGTTGGGCATTGCTGATCAAAAATCGTGGAAAATTTTGATGAGCTGGAGAGAGGAGACAGCGGAGAAGAAAGTGATTACATAGCGGGAACGCTTCCTCTGGAGGGTCCCAGTGGTAATAGTCAGTGATGTATAACCACCTCCAGAACAGCAGGAAGCCAAGGCAAGAGTACGCGCGGGCAATAGAGCGATGGTTGACCACTTAGCTAGAGTGGCCAGAGGAGCTCAGTGCATGCAGGTCAAAGCTCCTGATCATGGGTGACTTTAACCACAAGGGAGATCGATTTGGAGAACTTGGACCCACATGGGGGCCAAGGTCATGGGAGGGCTAAGATGATGGAGTGGTATGGAAAAACATTCATGTGCCAAAACGTAAGGGGACACTACAAGAGAGAGAGGAGAGGTTGAACAGCAAGGCTGGACTTAGTATTCACCTTCCGTAGGTGCAGAATCGAGGACATCACTTGAAGACCCCTTGGGGCAATGAACATGTTGGTTTAGGTTCGAATTACACAAGTAGAGATACAAGCTGGTGGGAGAGGTACTGATAAGAAGGAAGGCCAAGGACGAATGAAGCCAAAACTACAAGGAAAGGGGACTACACAGGAAAGAGAACTTCACTGAACGGGGGTTCAGTGGGGACAGAGAAGAACTGGCAGGGAAGCAGTTTTAATGAGAGGATGGATTATGTAGCAACAAAATGCAAGGAGGCTGAGAGAGGTTTGTACCAAGGGTAACAGTATTATATGCAAAAGCAAGGTGAGCCCTATGGTTTCCCAAGGTGCAGGAGGCAAAAAACCAAGTGTGCTAGGGACATGGAAGAAATATAGAAGGCAAGTACCAGGAGAATAGGAGAGAGCAGTCGTAGGCCAGAAAACGACATATTCACAGATAAGAAGGGATGCCCAAAGGCCCACATCAAACGACATAGCAGCGAAAGCCTAATTGACCGAAACTGTTGTATGCCACATCAGGAGGAAAAACAACAGTCAAGATCCAGGTAATCTGGCTAAGGAAGGAAGGAGGAGAGAACAACAAGAAATGACGTGTAGTATGTGTGGAATCTAACAAGAGAGATTCAAGAAGGTGTTTCACAGAGGAGACAGAAGGGCTCCAGAAAGAAGGAAGAGGTGGGGCACACCACCATGGATGGAACGTGCAACAACCGTGGAAGAAGTGAAGAGGTTCTGAGTGAGCTAGATACCTCAAAGCAATGGGGCCAGATAACATTTCCCATGGAATTGTAGAGAGGAGGCAGAGGCGTATTGTGTACCCCTAAATCAATATTCAATTCATCTTTCGAAACAGGGGATTGCTGAGATGTAGACAGCAAATGTAGTCCCAATCTTTATAACAGGTGACAGACATGAAGCATAAACTGCCAGTCCAATGTCATTGGCATGTATTGTATGCCAAAATCATGGAGAGATTATCAGGAGGAAGTGTGGTGGAAACAACCTAAGAAACGACTCGTTCATCAACAGCAGTCCAACATGGTTTCAGGGACGAGAGAAATCCTGTGTCACAACCTATGGAGTTCTATGACATGGTGAAGCAGTAAGAAAGAGAGAGAGGGGTGGGTGGATTGCATTTTCTTGGACTGCAAGGAAGGCGTTTGACACAGTTCCACACATTGAGATTAGTGCAAAACTGGTGGACCAAGCAGGAGATATCAGGGAATGGCACTACAAAGGATCAGGGAATACTTGTCAGGAAGAAGCAGCGAGTCATGGTACGTGGCGAGGTGTCCGGTGGGACCTGTGACCAGCGGGGTCCACAGGGTCAGTCTCTAGGGCCGTGTGTTTCTGGATTTGTGAAACGCCCAGTGACGGAAGAAAATAGGGACTCTGAGGTGTCCCTTGTTTGCAGGATGACGTAAAGGTTGTGAGAAGAATTCACTCGATCGAGGACCAGGCAGAAATACAGGGTATGGACAGGCGGCAGACCTGCTTCCAGCAAATTGGCTCTGGAAGTTCAATCCCACCAAGTGCAAGTCAGAAGATTGGGAAGGGCAAAGAGACGCAGACGGATGTACGTCCAGGGGGCCAGAGATTACAAACCTCACTCAAGAAAAAAGTCTTGGGTGAGTATAACACAGGACATCTCCTGATGCGCTCATCATCCAATAACTGCTTGAGCTATGGGCGCCATAGCAAACCTCAGAACAGCATTTCCGTCATCTTAATAAGGAATTCATTCAGGACCCTGTACAACCGTGTTCGTATAGGCATATTGGGTGTATGCGGCAACCCGTTTGGAACCCACCATAGCCCAAGCACGGTATAAGAAAACTAGAGAAAGTGCAAAGTTTGCAACAAGATAGTCCCAGAAGATAAGAGGTATGTCCTACGAGGAGAGGTTAAGGGAAATCAACTGGGGAGCTCCTATCAATCTTGGACAAGACAGCCTATCATTCCAATTCCTAAGCCCAATCAACAAAATGCATTTCGCCCAATATCTCTTACTACCCGCTTGTGTAAAACATTTGAGAGAATGATTCTTAATCGTCTCATGTACAGAATCAAACAATTCTTGTGACGGGAAACGTCAAGAACAATGGAAATGTGAAAGGATTACCGAACAGGTGCCCCTTAAACATTTAAGTACTCTTGTTAGGTAAGACACATATGCAACAGTTAGGTATCTTTATTTCGAAACGTTTCGCCTACACAGTAGGCTTCTTCAGTCGAGTACAGAAAAGTTGATAGAAGCAGAAGATACTTGAAGACGATGTAATCAGTCCATCACTTTTAAAGTTTGAGGTGGTAAGTCCCTCAGTCTGGAGAAGAGGCAATTGTTCATTAAGTATCTTAATGGCTAGCATAAAGTTGAAGAGAAACAACATTGTGTGGGTACACCATTCAAGGTATAATACATACTACAAGTTAAACATCGGCTAAACATTCGGCTAACGTTTAACATCACAGAATCATGACATCATAATGTAGATTCTTAGTAAGTCGGAGACGCACTGACCAGTGGGTAAAGACCACCATGATAGTTGTCCATGTCAGGGATCGAATTCCCGATGTAGTTTTTATTTTCATCCATAATGTTTATAGTCCGTGGGGGAGGGATAATGTTTTATGATGGTTCTAGATGTTTAGACAAGTGAAATGTGTGAATAGAAAGAAGTTTGATCATTGGTATTACAGTAATGATTTATTAGAACTTGTCTGCCAAAAGATATCAGGTAAAGTTTTCTGTACCTGATCACAATGGATGTCTTCAAATGGCGAGAACAATATTTTTCATCGAATTTTGAAATATACAAAAGTCATGATTTCCTAACTTGAGGAGTTGATTTTTTTCTACCACAACTTCTCGACTTTATTTTGAAAACACAAACATAATTTTAACAATCTTGAGGGAGACTGCATATATAAATGGGATACAAATTTAAAGTACATATGTGCGTGTGGTATAGATGGACCTGTGTTTGTGTGTTGCCGTTTGTGTGTGGGGGTGTGTGTGTGTGTGTGTGTGTGGTGGGGTGTGTGTGTGGGGAATTCGGGATTAGAGCATTTAGTGTACGAGGCGTTTCAGTGTGTGGTTACATATGCATGTGTTGTGTGAGAGCGTGTGCGTTGTTTTGTACGTGTTCATACACGTACAAACAACGCACAAGCCGGGGTTGTGGAAATGCGCAAATGAGTTAAAATAAGTGTGTGTGCATAAGTAAGATTATTTAGGTGCAGGTACACATACATACAGTTACAAAAATTATTTTACACAATAAAATATGTGTAAATTACCCAGGATAACCCAAAAAAAAAATCAGACAAATAACTTATTTCCATTGTGCCGGATCTTGTAACTGTCGTATTACATATACATAAGACTAATAACGAAATAAAAACATACATTCAAACCTTGTTATAGTTTGGTGGAGGTGGACATAGAGATTAATACACGAACATTCATCTAACAGAATAAAACATTCATAAACAACTTAAAACTATTGTTAAGTACAATAAATATTATTAATGTAGATGAATTGTATAAAAAAAATAGAACTCCAAAATTTCATTGAGTGGCCAGGCCTTGGTGGCCGAACTGGACGGTAGCTTGGCTGCGTCTGGGCTGACTTACGGTCTTGGCTGTCTTGTGTGGGTGTAAAAATGACAGGACGCCAGTTTTCTACTGCGTGTCCCCTCATGTAAATTCCATCTACCTGGACGTTCTCTACGTAGACCAGGTAGGCAAGCCTCGTTCTCATCTGGCTAGATCACTGGGGATGCTGAGATGAATTCGGGATTAATTAACCTGGGGAGGGCTGAGACTGGTATATAACCTATGGGAAGTGAGAGAGGAAGGGAAGACATCCGGGGGCCACGGAGTGGATCCTGGACACATGGACCTGGGAATAGCGAGGAATACACTTGGGAAGTGGGATAGGGGGGATATCTGAGGCGGACAGTCTCGCTCTGGTACACATGGACCTGGGAAAGACGAGGGAGACTGGTTGTTGAGGGCAGACATGGAGGAAGTGGGAAAGGGGTGAATGTCTGAGGCGGACAGATGGACTCCTGGACACAGGAACCTGGGGAAAGCATCAAGAACACAGCAAGTGGGTGGGTGGACCTTAAAGACGAACCACTGGCCTCCACGTGGCAAGGTCTGGTAACTCAAAGATAACTCTGGGGCGGACAGTGTTGCAATTTCCGATTTTCATATAAAAAAAACGCTTTTAGAATTTTGGGAAAGCAGAGCATACCGATATTAATGTTTTTCATAGCCAAACATGATGCCTTAAGCTGTATTGATAACTTAGTCATACAGCACACTCTTACACAAATTATATTCGTTGATGGTTCTGTTCACCAATCCACTGGTGCAGCTGGTAGTGCTGCTGTTGTCGTAGAGAGAGATGGCTGTCATGAAGAAATTGGAGCACCCATCAATAACTGGGCCTCTACCTTTCAAACAGAACTATTTGTCATACTCCTTGCACTGAAATGCGTCCATGTATCTAAGCTTGACACTTTAATTGTAACTGATTCTCTGTCATCAATAAATGCTCTCTACTCATTAATTAATAAATTGTGGTATGCTTGTGTCTGAAGACAGGACACAGGTATGGTAGGTTTGTGGACAGTGGAGTCAGTGACTACATGCTGGGATTCCTCTCAACATTGGTCTTCTGATGGTATGACAAGCAACTGATATTACTGCTAAGCTGTATGCTTTCAAAGAGGGGTAGATTAAATCTGGATTGTCCAGTTAGCAGTTTGAGAACAATATACGAAAGAACTTCAACTGAATTTTATTGACTTAAAACTTGGGAGATTGACACAAGTCAGTCCATTCTATCATCATTCTATCATTGAAGGAGGAGCCAATGTCTATGGTGCAATCCAACATAATAGCAGACTCTTGGATGTCACTACGCCCGGCTCCGGCTGAGGTTACAAGTATCTTGCAGGTTAAATCACACACAGATTTTTGACCAAGCGAAATATCTCACCCTGCGTCATTTGTTACTGGAGTGTGATTAAATTAATGAATCAGAGGACAAACTCATCAGAAATGTTCAAATGATATGTCAAAAATATTTTATCCACTGTGGTATATTACAGACCATTATGGAAAAAGTACTCTGATATGCACTCTGTATATAGGTTACACGTGTGAGTGTGCTGTTTGTGTGTGTGTGCTTGTGTGCTTGATTTGCGTGTGTATTTGTGTATCATACATGCATGAGTGCGTGTGCTCGTGTGTGTATGTACGCTCGTGTGTGTGTGTGGGACTCACCTATTTGTGTGTGTTGTGTGGCTGTGTCTGTGTGTGTGTAGTGTGTGTGTGTGGTGCTATTTGTGTGTGTGTGTGTGTGTGTGTGTGTG
Organism: Cherax quadricarinatus; assembly: GCF_026875155.1. Taxonomy (NCBI): domain Eukaryota; kingdom Metazoa; phylum Arthropoda; class Malacostraca; order Decapoda; family Parastacidae; genus Cherax; species Cherax quadricarinatus. The sequence continues at coordinate 51,059,784 of NC_069423.1, read as the reverse complement.
TGTGTGTGTGTGTTGTGTGTGTGTGTGTGTGTGTGTGTGTGTGAGACCCAACAATTAATAATTTGCATGAAAATCATTACAGATGTGGGGACCGGGTGTGGATGTGTGAATGGTGCTCATTAATTTATAATGTGTTCATGACGGTAGCCACGTTATAAACATAAGTAAATTTACTTACATGATTCATTATTTTTGTAACTTGATGAAGTCATTACCTTTGTACCTTGTTCAGCTGTCAGGAACTTTGGGGCCCCAGTCCTGGACCCTTTATGTACCTCTTTTGATACCACGCATCAGGATGGGGAATGGAGTAGTGAAACGCGGCGGGTGGTATCCGTAGACCTTTGTCAGCGTTCTTACTTAATTAACATTCTTCATGATAGTCAATACTGTTTCTAGCGTGTTTTACATGTCCGTTTCTAAAACGATCGCAAAAAATACCTGGAATTTTATATTCGTTAGTAACGTTTAACCTAGATTTTTCCAAGTAAAAATCTCAGTTTAAGCGCAAATATACAATGATTAAATAATGTGATGAGATACAAAGCAGGCAGCAGTGCGACGAACTGCTTTTATCCTCAGGACTATAGTATCTGTATTCTTTCTACAAGACTCTGTTTAATTGTGTACCTGTCTCTTGCTTATATTTTACTTGCATGCCATATTTCTAGTAATATATGTACATTTGTAAGTATAAATTGTTATAATTTTTGACACATATTCTTCCCAAATTCTGTTTATAATTATGGGACTATTTTTATGAGGAACCATCACCGACTAAATAATCTCACGTTTATGAAGCAAAATCCACACCCTGGAACATTTGGGTGTGAGTTTTACCCCATAAAGTTCTCGACGAAAAACGTGTTGGGTGGGAGTTGTTTCCTCGATGAATTTCACACGGAAAGTCTGCTGGGTAGTTTCAGACACAAAAAGTTCCATTATTGAACGACACTAAAATTTCATTATGGGAACGTTGTGATTAGTTATATTTTTCTATTTAATGTAGTAAACAGGTTTCTGTGTGCATTTTGAAAACATTTTCCAACAACTATAATCATGTGACCTCGTGAGCACCTGGAAATTCACTGTTCCCTAGATTAACCAATAAATTAAGTTACCTCAAGGTTTCCGCCATAGAGTTGTGAAACTTTAACAGTGTTTAATAAAAAGTGCTCAATAGTGTTTAAATAAACATTGTTCAGATTGTTTAAAATAACACAGTGTTCAGAGTGTTTAAAATAACTGTGTTAGATGTGTTTAAATAAGTTTTCAGAGCGTCTATCTAACAGTGGTGACAAGTTACAAAGATCGTATTGGGCCCGGGACGGGGCCCCCCAAAGTTTTGATAGCTGAACTGGGTACAAAGGTAATGAATCCCAAGTCACAAAGGTAATGAATCCTGAAAGAATGGTTATTGTTTTATACATTGCTACAATCAGAAAAATTCTGAGTTCTGAGAAATTCCACTTCCAAACCGGTCACAACTGTAATGAGTTTTTGGGTGAAAAATTTGCTTTTGAGCACACACACACACACACACACACACCACACACAACCCACAAAACCACACCACACACAACACCACACAAACCCCACACACCACACAAACACAAAACCAACCACCACACACAACACACAACACACAACACACCCCGGGGGCCAGGAGCTGAGTATCGACCCCTGAAACCCCACAATTAGGTGAGTACACACACAACGGGAGTTGGACTCGACCCCTGCAATCAGTGGAAAGTCCCACAAACACACACACCCCACACAAAAACACACAACACAAACACAAAACACACAAAACACAACACACACACCCACACACACACACACCACAAACACCACACACATTTGGAAGTTGAAGCCACAAAGAGTCGAGAGATATTAGGAAGTATTTCTTCAGTCATAGAGTTGTAAGGCGGGGGGAATAGCCTAGAAAATGACTAGGGGAGGCGGAACCATAACGTTTTAAGACGAGGTTTGATAAAGCTCATGGAGCGGGGGGGAGAGAGGGCCCAGTGCAACGGGAAAAGAGGCGGGGCCAGGAGCTAAGACTCGACCCGCAACCAAAATAGGTGAGTACAAATAGGTGAGTACACCACACACCACACACACACACCCCCCAAACACACACCCCGGGGGAAAGCTTTATTTACAGTAGCAAAGTCGGGTTTTTCCCCGAAGGGTCTGAAAAATTAAAACTGTGGAAAAAATACTTTGCCATCTTGAAATTTCTGAGTGAGTGCTTAAATTCTTTTAATTTTATCGCACTCCAGTACATAATGACGCGGGGGTTGTGAAAATAGCCATCGCAAAGTTTACTTTTTCGTTTGGTCTCTTTTGGTGGTGGTGATTTAACCTCCCTAGATCTTGTAACCCCCCGGGGGGGGGCGGTAGTACATCCAAGAGTTGCTTATTTTGTTGGATGCCCCATAGAATGTGGTCCCCCGCTGATAGAATCATGATAGTGGACGACGGGTGTCGTCCCCTCAGTTTTAAGTCAAAAAAATTCATTTGAATTTCTTTTCGTATTTTGTTTCAAATATACCTAAAATGCAAAGATTGAAATCTCCCCCCTTTTTGAAAGTTTATGCTTAGCCAATTTATAGTTTATTTCATGCATCTGAAGACAATGTGAGATGGAATCCACGCATGGCATTGACCCCATGTCCACAATTTACCATACCTGTGTTGGTTCTGACACAAGCATCCCAAAATTTATGCTTAATGGTTGAGAGCAATTTGGATGACAGAGAATCATTAAAATTTAAAACTTTTTCAATCTTTGATACAAGATGCATTCGGAAGGAGTTGGCAAATAGTTTGTTAAAGGGGAGGGGCCCAAAATTATTGATGAGTGCTCCAATTTTTTTAAGAGAGCCATATCTGTCGACAGCAGCACTCCCGCTGAAATGGTGGTTTGGGTGAACAGAACCATCAACGTAAAAAATTTGCGAGGGAAGTGTGTGCTGTGTGACTAAGTTATCAATACAGCTTAAGGCTAGGGTTGGCTTCAAGGCGAAGTTTTGGTTGTTTTTTTAAGAAGTGTTTGGGTGGAATTGGGGGAAATGGTAGTTTGGAATGGGGTAATACCCCATGGAGGGAGAAGTGCCGCTGTTGCCTTATTTGAATAGATATGTTCTGATTCATGCGGGGTGGGTTTCCCAGTTTTTTGCCTTCTGGGGAGTGTTCGCCTGTGAGGAATTTTGGGGGGCTTCTGTGCGGGGGTTTGAAGGGCTTGCTGAGCATTTTAAACCCCAATTAGGTATTTTTCGTAAACCGATCTCTGTTTGGTATCAGTTCTTTTTGCCTTTTTAAAATTTTTGGGCAGTAGGGGGATCCTAAAACGACCCTCAATTGCTTCTTTTCTGATTTTTTCCCAGCCCCCCAAGCCCCCCGCAGACCAGGAATTATTTGCCGCATAATCAACCAATGATTTATTAAGCAAAGACATCATTTTACAAATTTAACATTGCACCATACCGGGGGGAAACCCCAAACCCACAACTTTAAGGCTCTCGTTTTTTGTATTGGCGCAAAGTCTTGTTACAACAGGTAAAAGGGGGGAAACCCTAAAACCCTAGTTTTAAACCCTGTCCTGACACGGGGTTTGTTCAGATTAAGAATGTTTTGGGTGTTGGAAAAAACCGGTGGTGTGAAACATTAATCATCAGCAAAATAATCATAAAGAGGGGGTGACTGGGCATAGCATTAAGTAAGGGGCTTTAAATTAGAAAATTGAATAGTGGGGAAAACTAAGCACCCCTCCCTGGGGGTTTTAATTAAAAGTCTTTTTTTCATTCTATGCCCCTGAAAACAAGACGACTTTTGTTGGGGGGGTGCTTTTAAACCCAGTGGAAAAGGGGGCCATCCCCCAAAACATCATTCTGGCAAGTTCACTAATGATTACATGTCGGTTGGCTACATAAAAAAGCGGATTTAAGGTCAAGGAAGGTAGTTTTTTTGAACTGTCAAGTGCGGGGGGTTGGAAAGGTGGCTATGCAAGATGCAACCCCTTCATGCATGAAAACCATGCAACCGGGGGAGAAAGAATTGTTTGTTTTCTGTACTGGCGATTAAAAATCATTCTCTCAAATGCTTTACACAAGGGGGTAGTAAGAGCTTTGGGCGAAATGCATTTTGTTGTTTGGGGTTAGGAATTGGAATGATGAGGTTGTTGGTCCAAGATTGAGGAGCCCCGCTACATAGCTATGTTATAAAATTAAGTAATGGATTACCTGGTACTGGACCAGCAATTGAGTATGTTGAAAGTAATCCACCCTCACCAGGGGACGTGGAGTTCCCCTTTAGTTTAGTGCTGCTCAAGTTTAAAATTTAGGGGGAAAGGGAATTTGCAGTCATCTTCCATGCTGAGCATAAAGCAAAAAAGTCTTTCCTTGTCTATTTGTCATTTAATTTTGCCGTGTGGTCGGGAAGATTGTTTTAGTTTAAATGTAGAGCCCAGCACTGCTAACTCATTCCCCCTATGTAAGGGTGAGGGTGCGCGATTTCCCCATTTCTGTTCCCTTTAATTCTATTTACCCCCTCCATGCCCCGGCAAAGTGGGGGGTGAGCTTAAGACGTTGACAAATTTTTCCCCAGTCTGTTTGCCGCGGTTGTCATACGCTTCGGGCAGCGCAAGGGCGTTTGGAAGGGTCGCATTTCGGGGACGATGTTGTCTATAGGCTGGGTGTCTGCGGCAGTGTTTCTGGTACAATTTTAGAATCATTGTAATAAGTAGGGTTTTTTAAAAGTGGTATGATTTTTTGGAAGTTTGTTGGGTTTAGAGTACCAGGGTTTCAGTGCGGTTAAGTAGTTCTGAATACTGCCAAAAGGTCCTTGTTAAAGGTCTTAAGGGGAAACTTATGGAATTATACATCGTTACTGGCAGCAAAGTCACGTGCTGATTGTGGGAACACTAAAACGTTTCCGTTTGATACCCTTTCCAGGGGATAGTATTCCAAATTATTAGGAGGTTATCTGGGAAAGATCGCGCTTTCTGTTGCAAGGGAAAGACTCACAGCTGGCAGAAGTAATGTTGAAGCCCGACAGTAAAGGACCCCCCTCCAAGTAGTGGGGTTTTCGGTCACTAAAATTTGCCTTTATCTGCTGTTTAAGAACGACAAAGTTGATTACCATTCGATTACCAAACTGTGAGTTTCAATGCTTTTGTGTTCGCATTATAATTCCCAAAAATAAGAGTGGGCTCAGACTGAGCAAAAGTTGGGAGCCCGAAATTAAAATTTATCAGCAGGGCATAAAATTAAATTGTTGAGGCAGGTTCCCCTATATAAATCCAAACACCGTGGTTTTGTACCCCCTCTGTTTTCTTATGTGCAAGAAGTTGGGGGGGGAAAGTGTTTTTTTAATATAGAACCAGGTTAGAGATTTGAGGTTTATGCACAATGTGGAATTGGGGGGTTGGGTTTTTTCCGGGTTCTGCATCTTGTAGAACAAAACAACCAGGGTCAGTGGTTATTTATGATGAAGGCAGAAAGTCTTTTTCTAAGTGATGAAATTTTCCCAGCTTAATTAAAAATTTTTATACGAGTTTTGCCCCATTATAGAGTCCGGGGATCTTTTTGGGTTTTTCTCAGATAATAAAAAAAAATTTTCATGTAAATGCGACCTTATAGTGTCAACAGTGTTCCCCTGGCCATGAGTTTTTAAAGTGCACTTTCCCGTTGTAAAGGGCCCCGTGGGAGTCTTTGTTTACACAGAGCACGGGCGCTGTTCATGGTGATGTATGATGGTGGCACCACCCCTCACATTCCTCCCCACTAACATTCAAGCCCTTAACTGTCATCACCAAAACCCCTCCAAAATTGTGTTTTACATTTATCAACAGTATTTTATTCAACAAAACAAATTTTTCGGTGGTTAAACTCATCAATCAGCACCCCCATTATTACATCATCATATTACTAAATTTTTAGACCCCTGCCCTCTCACATCAGCACCCCCACTTTTTACGTCATCATGTTTCTAACTCTTAGACACCCTGCCTTCATTTTGATGCTCATTGTTATCAAAATATTGTATTTGTCATAACTGCCAATTAAAAGGGCACCCCCAACCACCACCACCTGTTCAACAACCTTACACTTTCTTTACAAATTTTGACAAACTTGTTATTGGTACCTCTACCATCTTTCCCGTGTTGCTCAAGTTGTTGTTTAGGAGAATTGTTGTGTTTCCAGTACCTTTTGCGCTAATCGTTGTATACCCCAAGAGCAAGACTTGGAAAATCTGGAGCGTGAAAAATCCCCGGGCAGGAGTCGTTTGGTGATGTCAGCCGGATCAGCTGGTGGTATTGACAGCCCACTGATGGAGGTCTGTGGGACGTGCTCCCCCGGTAGGTGCTCAACCCCATTTTTGGGGCAGGCAGAGCCGTATTCAGACTCGAAAAACCCGGTAGTCCCGGGGTTTTAAATTACAGGGGAATTTTCCTTTACCACCCTATTATCTTAACCCATTTTTAAATTTCCCTAACAAAATTTTAAAACAACACCCAAAATAATTCAAAATAAAAACAAACTTTTAAATTTTCAATTCCCACTTACACTTTTAAAAACTTAATCTTAAAAAAAAAAAACCCCCCCCCCCCAAAAAACTCAACCCCCCCCCCCCCCCCTTTTTTTTAATTAAATCAAACAACTTACTCTTGCCCCCAGAATTAACAAGGTTTTTGGGGGTTGTAATGCAAAATTTTGGTCCCTTGGGGGGCGCCGGGGGGCATATTCGTGGGAGAAATTTTGCATAAAAAGCTAATCATTGGAAACAAAAAAGAGTTATCCTCACGTGGAGAAAATTAATCTTTTTAATTGTTTAATGCCAAAAAACCCTTACCCCTTGGTCCGTCGTGTTTTTTGGGGAAATTTGCATTTTTTGGGGGGGTTTGGCCACTGTTTTTCTTGAGCAAGCTTTCTTGGAAAAGCCCCCCCCTTCTTTTTCCGGTGTTTACTAAAATATGTTTCAAACTTTTCACCTCATTCGACACCATAAAACTGTTTTTCATGCTGACAGGGTTTCACATGGCGATGGATTAAAAAGGGTGCCGGGGAAAAAGAAGGGGCAAAGGGAAAGGGGAAACACCTCGCTAGACACAGGCAAAATGGGTGTAGTGGTTGCGGGTCGCGTGATATTTTAAGGGGATTCACCTGGCCACGTCATCTCGAGAGTTCCAACACTGCACTATCGTTAATTTTCAAAACCCCCGGGACTTAACAATAGCACACGTGAATTTGGGTTGCAGACAAATTTTCACTCTGTGGCAAACAAAAACAGACCCAAATTTATATTTATAGATGAAACCCCTGGCATGTTACGTTTAAAAAAACCCTCTCCAAAAGGAGTTACCCGGTACTGCAATGCTCGTTTTTAAAATTTTTCTTAACCCTCTTTTCCAACTATGCAGCATTTCCCCCAGAAGCATCGTGCAAGAGGGAAAAAAAAAAGGTACATTTCTTCAGTTAGAGATATAACACATTTTGTACAAGTGGGACAGTCGGATTCATCTGGCGGGCCTTTAGGTTGGATCACCCAAATCAGCAGGATGGGGATTCGTCCGTATTTCTCAGGAGGGAGGGGGATAGCTGGCGGAATCAGATATTTGGAACAGCTGATAGAGGCGAACGGCTGAGTTTAAATGCAAGGAAGAGGGGAGCTGTGAGGGGCGTAGGGCATCAAACGGAACGTATTTCCAGTGTTTCCTAAGTATATCACGAGTCACAACTCTCTCGAACCATGTTTCAGAGTGTTTTAAAAAACTAATCTCAGGGAGGTTTTCCCCTGTTTATATCGAGAACACCAGTAATGGGATTTTGATGAGCCCCAAATTGTCCTCCTTTTAAAGGACCATAGTAAACCTGGCTCTAATATATTAAAATTTAGTTTAATATTTATTATTTGTTTAAGGTTTTAGAAAAAAAAAAAATTTGATTGTTAAAAGCCCTAAAAAAAAAAGTGGTGAAGGTTTTTCTTTGTTAGTTTTTTCAAAGACTATGATAACCCAAAAACTTTTTTTTAAAAATTCGAAATTTTTGTCGAAAGTTTTTAATGACTTGAAAAGCTTTCCGCAGATTAATTTATTACCCCATGTAAATTTTATTACCCAATTTTTTAAAATTGGGAAATTGGTAGGTAAAAAGCCCAAAGTCCATTGCCAGACTCAAAGTCCATTGACCAGACCCCAAAGTCCATCGACCAGACTAAATTCATCTGACCGACACAAAATCCCTTGACCAGACTCAAGTTCATTGACCAGACCCAAATCCTCTGACCAGACTCAAAGTTCATTTTACCAGATCAAAGTCCCGTGACCAGACTCCTTAAGATACAACAGAGATAAAGTTGGAAGACAATAAAGAAGACATTCACTTGGTCTTAAAAGAAAATCAATGTCACAAAAAAAATGTGAACCTTCCAGGGAAAAAAAACCTTGTACTAAAATTTACAAAAAGGCACCAAAACCTTGAGGAACAAAACACAAATAGGGCCGAAACGTCGTCGTCAATCCTCTTTCTATGTGCGGGTTTTTTGTGCATGTATTTAAAAAAAAATTTAAGTGACAAAGAGGCGTTATCCAGATTAAATTTTACTTTTACTTTTTTTCTTCGTTTTACGGGGGACAGTCAGTTAGTGTTTCATCAGCGCATCGGTTAAGTTGTGGGAAAAAAGGGGATCCAAAAAAACATTCTCCCATTGGACTGGAAATCTTATCAATCTGTTTCCATAATGAGTCAATAACAAAAACAACTTTCCCTCGAGAAAAACTCAGCGATAAAAATTTTGAAGATGTCAAAAGAGAGACCCTTTAGTTAAGCAGGAGTTCTTTATTTTAATGTTTCTGACTTTGCTATTACTGGCAAATTTGTCCTACGTAGGCTAAACTTTAGACTATATCTCATATATCGAAACCACAATTGTGGAGAAATTTTCCCAGGGGGGGGTACAGCCCCCCCAGCCCTTTTAGCCCCCTTTAGCCCCCTTTTAGCCTGAGGGGCCCTGCCCCCTCAGAAGGGGCGAGCGTTTGTTTACTGCTAGAGTGGTAATTTATCACGATGCTAGCACGAGTAAATGACCTTGTCCCTTTCGCGGTGTTGCAAAGTGTATTTTTTAAAGACAGTTACCTCTTATTTGCGGCAATTAAGGAAAATCCGCTCCCCCTTTATTACCCTAGTAAAATAGGTACTGTTTCTATGCTTAAAACGCAAGAAACAACATTTTGCTTTGCTTCTTTGGGAGGTGACAAGGATGCAAGGTATTAGGTCACGTTTTTTTTTTTTGGTATTGGGGCAAACGGCTTGGGGGGGGTGTGGCGTCGCCCGGGCTAGCTTTATCTGTGGGCACACTGACGCCGGATAACCAGCAAAGAAAACGATCTGTGCGTTTAGTGTGAATAAAGTGTCTCACAAACAAATAAACACTTAAGGAAGTGTGTCGCTTTTCTTGTGATAAAATTTGAACAATAAAGACCAATCTTGTGGAACATAGTGTACAGTGTGCGTTCCTAAAAAATGGAAACGTGGACATCCAAGGACATTTCAGTTTTCTATCAGTCACCGATACCTGTCGAGTGTAGAACACCTTGGGCTCCCCGCTACAAGAGCAAGGTATTACGAATTTTTTGTATAATCGGGATGCGCATTTTTGATTTCGAAAGGGAGTTGTAATCACCTATAGTCGGCAAAAGGGTGTGGACTTTGAGTCCAACAGTACGTACATCGTCAGCCACCAGTGTAGAAAAATGCTGACATAACACCCCTAGGGTAATTTAAACTTACGAAATATTTTTTTAAAGCCCATGTTGAGAGGGTTTTTCGACAGCTTCAGACCAAATTCTGCGGGCGCTGTGTAGACTTTGCTGTCTTTTTATCAGCTAAGGTTCCTAATTATATATATAATTACACATAGGGTAAGGCCAATATCTTCAAAAACCCTTTTTGGTATATGTACAACTTGCAGTGGGTACCTGCAGGGTACTAATATTTGCAGTGGTTACCTGCGGTACTAAGCATCAACCTTTACAGCACAACAAGACTGAAAATTGAAGTATTGGATGATGTTCCAGATTATAAACTAAATCTTTCTGGAAAAAATGGATCGACTCAGACCAACCACTGTCAGGTACACCTTCACGATACAACCACTGTCGGGTTTACACCTTAAACGATACCAACCACGTCAGGACACTTCACTTCCAACCACTGTCAGGTACACCTTCACGTACCAACCACGTCAGGTACACCTTCCGATACCAACCACTGCGGGTACCCTTCACAAACCCAACCACTGTCAGGTAACACCTTCACGATACCAACCAAGTCAGGTACACTTCACGTACCAACCATGTCGGGTACCCCTTTTAAAACGATAAAACCACTGTCAGGTACACCTTCACATCCCAAACCCACTGTCAGGTACACTTCACGATCCCAACCACTGTAGGTACACCTTCACGATCCCAAACCCACGGGTCGGGTACCCTTCACGATACAACCACGTCAGGTACCCCTTTCTCGTTTACAACCACTGCAGTTACCCCTTCACGATACAACCACTGCCAGGTAAAAACCTTCAGATACCAACCACTCCAGGTCACCTTCACGATCCCAAACACTTCAGGTACACCTTCACGAACCAACCACTGTCAGGTACACCTTCCGATCCCAAAACCCAAACTGTCAGGTACACTTCACGATACCAACCACTGTCAGGTACACCTTCTCGATACCAACCACTGCCAGTACACCTTCACGATTACCAAACCACTCCCAAAAGGTAACACCTTCACGTTTACCAACCACTGCAGGTCACTTTCACGATACCAACCACTGTCAGGTACCCCTTCACGATACCAACCACTGTCAGGTACACCTTCACGATACCAACCACTGCCAGGTACACCTTCACGATACCAACCACTGTCAGGTACACCTTCACGTTTACCAAATATAATAATAAATATAAATCATACCATCGTCATCGATATTAAAAAACATTTCCACTGTGGTTGTGTTTATTCATTCCGAGTGTTTAACACCACTGTAAACCAATTTTTACTTCAATGACAGGGATATACTCTGACCAAGCAATGACTGTCTATGAGCAGAAAAGTTAACAGAACACTATGTTTGAAGCACAACAGAAATAACACAATATTGACTCTCCATAATGCACATGTGAGTCCTCATCTTGAATATGCTATCCAGTTTTGGTCTCCAAATTACGTAAAAGACAAAGGTATACTGGAGACGGTACAGAGAAAAGTTACCAAACTCCTGCCATCACTCAGAAGCAAAAAAAAAAAAAAAAAATCGAATCATTCAGCCTTTTATTCTTTTAAAAAATGGAGACTGAGAGATCTCATTAAAACTTTTAAGATATTGAAACTTTAAGCCTTTCATATGAAAGAAAGAAATATATTGTTGCAGTTTTCAATCTATAAAGTAAAAGGACACAAGTGCAACTAATGTGACATTTATTGTGGCAACGTTTCGCTCTCCAGGAGCTTTATCAAGCCATTATGGTAATGGCTTGATAAAGCTCCTGGAGAGCGAAACGTTGCCACAATAAATGTCACATTAGTTGCACTTGTGTCCTTTTACTTTACATATTGTCGATAATTCTACCAACTTTATTACAGTTTTCAACCTCTTACATATGTCAGCAAACTTTTTCTTATTTAACAAATATCAAGAACTAAGACAGAAATCGTCTCCTTTCAGTTGATGATGAAATCCGTGTGTGTTTATCTGTGTGTGTTTATCCGTGTGTTTTACCCCGAATTAAGTATATATGTACCAAACGACAACCACACGTTCCACATTGGAAAATCAAATTTAATTATCCAATTTCTCTGCAAAAATAACATTATATTTTTTCATTTGACATTATGTCTTGATTTATCTTATGTCTTTTCAACGTTGTTAATAAACAGTTAAATTATTGCAGTAATTATTATCTGTTTTTGTTCTGTTTATATGTGTTATATATGATGTTAGTTTTTATGTTTATTTTCTTGTTTACAAATATAGTAATTTTTTTTGAAATGAATTATAAACCATTGAACGAAGTTTCTTAAACAAGCAGGTTGATTTCAGTTATTTTATTTTTACATTGTCAACAAACTTGAGAAAAGCTAAGTATAGTGAGGTGTGTCATAGTCATATTAAGGTCATAGTTTAGGTAATGTCATAGTCATAGTGAGGTGTGGTCATAGTTAGATATGGTTCATGTTTCCAGGTCTCCATCCGTGGGTTCACGGATGTCAACACTTACAGTTGTTTTAGTGCTTTCCTTAGTTCCGTGTCTACAGATGTCTATCTGTGTCCCCTCAGATGCATTCCCAGGAGTGGTCATATACAGTGAGGTGTGGTCATATACAGTGAGGTGTGGTTGTAGTGAGGTGTGGTCATAAGTGTGGTCATAGTGAGGTGTGGTCATAGTGAGGTGTGGTCGTAGTGAGATTTGGTCTTAGTGATGTGTGGTTATAATTAGGTGAGGTCATAGTAAGGTGTGGTCATAGTCAGGTGTGGTCATAGTCAGGTGTGGTTTATGCTTCCAGGTCTCTATCCGTGGGCCCTCGGATGTCAACCCTTCCACACTTCCCACTCCCGGTTGTTTTGGTACTTTCCCTAGTTCCGTGTGTCCAGAAGTCCATCTGTGTCCCCCAGATGGGAAAATCCCTCACTTCCCAGGGGGGTAAGTGGCGGGTATTGGCTGGGTGGGGTGGGTGTTTTGTGTGGTACTCAATGAATTGTGGTTGCAGGGGTCGAGACTCAGCTCCTGGCCCCTCCTCTTCACTGATCGTTACTAGCTCCTCTTTCCCCATGCTCCATGAGCTTTATCATACCTCGTCTTAAAGCTTTGTATGGTTCCTGCCTCCACTACCTCAGTATTCCACATCGTGACAACTCTATGACTGAAGAAACACTTCCTAACATCCCTTTGATTTTATCCCAGTCTTCAAATTCCAATTGAGAACCCCTTATTTATGGATCCCCTCTCTGTAACAGCCTGTCTCTGTCCACTTTATCTATTCCACGCAGTATTTTGTATGTCGTTATCATATCTCCCCTAAACCTCCTGTCCTCCTGTGTGGTCAGGCCGATTTCCCTTGTTGCAAACCTTTAGCACTTTCTCTAATTTCTTGACGTTCTTGACCAGATGTGGGTTCCAAACTAGTGCTGCATACTCCAGTATGGGCCTGACTAAGGCATCGGAATGTTATTCTCAGGTTTGCCAGGCGCCCATATGCTGCAGCAGTTATCTGGTTTTTAAGTGTGCTTCCGGAGACGTGCTCGGTGTTATACTCACCCCAAGATCTTTCTCCTTGAGCGAGGTTTCCAGTTTTTGGCGACCTAGCCTGTACTCTGACTGCGGTCTTCTTTGCCCTTCCCCGATCTTCATGACTTTGCATTTGGCGGGGTTACATTCGAGAAGCTAGTTGCTGGACCACGTGTCCAACCTGTCCAGGTCTCTTTGAACTCCTACCTGATTCTCATCCGATTTAATTCTCCTTATTAACTTCACATCATCTGCGAACAGGTACACTTTCGTCATGTCATTCACGTATACCAGAAATAGCACTGCTCCTAGGACTGACCCCTGTGGGACCCCGCTCGCCACAAGCACCCTCTGTGATACCTTATCACGTACCATGACTCGATGTTGCCTCCCTGTCAGGTATTCTCTGATCCACTGCAGTGCCCTTCCTGTTATACGTGCCTGATCCACCAGCTTCTGCACTAATCTCTTGTGAGGAACTGTGTCGAAGGCCTTCTTGCAGCCCAAGAAAATGTAATCAACCCAGCCCTCTCTCTCGTGTCTTACTTCTGATACTTTGTCATGAAACTCCAGAATGTTTGTGACACAGGATTTGCCTTCCATGAATCAGTGCTGGTTGTCGTTTATAATCTCTTTCCCGTTGCAGGTTTTCCCAACACTTTCCCCCCCGATAATCTTCTCCGTGACTTTGCATACTATACACGTCAGTGACACTGGTCTATAGTTTAGCGCCCTCTTTTCCGTCTTCTTTTTTTAATAAAATGGGACTATATTTGCCCGTCTTCCATACCTCAGACAGAAAGTCCAGTTTCAAGGGATGTGTTGAAAATTTTGGTTAATGGTACAGCGTCTCTGCTCCCTCTCTAAAGCCCCAGGGGAGAGATGTCCGGTCCCACCGACTTTGAGGTATTAAGGCTACTTAGCAGCTTCTTCACCTCCTCCTCATTTGTGTGTATTTCATCCAACACTTGTTAGTATAACCCTTCTTTGTGTCCCCCCCTGTTTTTGTCTTCCCGAGTCCTTCCTGGTTTACTGAAATTCTTCCTTAAATCTCGTGTTGAGCTCCTCACATACCGCTTGATCATTTCTTGTGAGCTCCCCACCTTCTTTCCTCAGCCTGATTACCTGATCTTTGACTGTTGTCTTTCTCCTAATGTGGCTATACAGCAGTTTCGGGTAGGACTTGACTTTCGACGCTATGTGTTTTCGTACTGTCGCTGGGCCTCCCTCCTTATCTGTGTGTGTGTGGGGTGTGGTGTGTGTGTGTGTGTGTGTGTGTGTGTGTGTGTGGTGTGTGTTCACCTAATTGGGGTTTAGCAGGGGTCGAGACTCAGCTCTGCCCATCCTCTTCACTGACCGATACTAGGTCCCCTATCTCTGCTTCCTGAGCTTTGTCATACCTCGTCTTAAATCTAGTATGGTTCCTGCCTCCACTACGTCACTTGCTAGGCTATTCATTTCCCTGACGACTCTGTGACTGAAGAAATACTTCCTAACATCCCTGTGAGTCGTCTGAATCTTCAGCTTCCAATTGTGACCCCTTGTTTCTGTGTCCCCTCTCTGGAGCATCCTGTCTCTGTCCACCTTATCTATTCCACGCAGTATCTTGCATGTCGTTATCATGTCTTCCCTAACCCTTCTGTCCTCCAGTGTCGTCATTCCGATTTCCCTCAACCTCTCATCGTAGGACATTCCCATGAGCTCTGGAACTAGCCTTGTTGCAAACCTTTGTACTTTCTCTAATTTCTTGACGTGCTTGAGCATGTGTGGGTTCCAAACTGGTGCTGCATACTCCAGTATGGGCCTGACGTACACAGTGTTCAGTGTCTTGGACGATTCCTTATTAAGGTATCGGAACGCTATTCGCAGGTTTACAGGCGCCCATATGCTGCAGCAGTTATCTGGTTGATGTGTGCCTCCGGAGACGTGTTCGGTGTTATGGTCACCCCAAGATCTTTCTCCTTGAGAGAGGTTTCCAGTCTTTGTCCACCTAGCCTATACTCTGTCTGCGGTCTTCTTTGCCCTTCCCCAATCTTCATGACTTTGCATTTGGCAAGGTTGAATTCAAGAAGCCAGTTTCTGGACCACATGTCCATTCTGTCCAGGTCTCTTTGTAGTCCTGCCTGATCCTCATCCGATTTAATTCTTCTCATCAACTTCACATCATCTTCGAATAGGGACACTTCTGAGTCTAACCCTTCCATCATGTCATTCACATATATCAAAAATAACACTGGTCCTTGAACTGACCCCTGTGGGACCCCGCTCATCCCAGGCGCCCAATGTGATATCTCTTCACGTACCATGACTCGTTGTTGCCTCTTTGTCAGGTATTCTCTGATCCATTGCAGTGCCCTCCCTGTTATACACGCCTGAATCTCCAGTTTCTGCACTAATCTACTAATCTCTTGTGAGGAACTGTGTCGAAGGCCTTCCTGCAGTCCAGGAAAATGCAATCCACCCACCCCTCTCTCTCGTGTCTTACTTCTGTTACCTTATCATAAAACTCCAGAAGGTTTGTGACACAGGATTTGCCTTCCATGAATCCATGCTGGTTGTCATTTATATTCTTGTTCCGTTCCAGGTGCTATACCTGGAATGGAACAATTACCGTCTAACTTGGCTATTACCATCTACCTTAGTAACAAAGTTACTAAGGTAGACGGCAATAGCCAGACTGTGGGACTGTTGACTGATGTTCACTGATGTACACTGCAGCATCACTTCAAACCCATAGGTACTTCCTCATCCTTTTTATTTCCATTCTTCTTCAATTTCGTATTTTTATTATTATTGTTATTATTATTATTATTATTATTGTTAATACATACCTACACACATATACATTCCACAACAGTGTTTGTCGACAAGTGCCTTTCACATCTAGTAACAAGTAACTACTATAACTACACCCATACACCCATACCCATACACACAAACCCATACACACCCATGCACACACCCATACCCATACACACAAACCCATACACACCCATGCACACACCCATACCCATACACACAAACCCATACATACCCATGCACACACCCATACCCATACACACACACCCATACACACCCATGCACTCACCCATACACACAAACCCATACACACCCATGCACACACCCATATACACACACACTCAAATGAGTCAAAGGCATGTTAGGAAGTATTTCTTCAGTCATAGAGTAGTAAGGCAGTGAAATAGCCTAGAAAGTGACGTAGACGTATGGCGGGAACCATACATAGTTTTAAGACGAGGTTTGAAAAAGCTCATGGAGCAGGGAGAGAGAGGACCCAGTAGCAACCAGTGAAGAGGCGGGGCCAGGAGCTAAGACTCGACCCCTGCAACCACAAATAGGCGAGTACAGATAGGTAAGTACACACACCCATACACACACACACTCACACACATACACACCCAAGCACACTCATGCACACATCCATACAAATACACACATACACTGCAAACCTCACTTAAGGAGAAAGTATTACACCGAGCACGTCTCCGGAAGCACACATCAATCAGATAACTGCTGCAGCATATGGGTGCCTGGCAAACCTGAAAATAGCGTTTCGATATAGTAAGGAATCGATCAAGACACTGTACACTGTGTACGTCAGGCCTATACCGGAGTATGCAGCACCAGTTTGGAACCCACACCTGATCAAGCACATCAAGAAACTAGAGAAAGTGCAGAGGTTTGCAACAAGGTTAGTTCCAGAGCTCAGGGGAATGTCCTACGAAGAAAGGTTGAGGGAAATCGACCTGACGACACTGGAAGACAGGAGGGGTAGGGGAGACATGATAACGACATACAAAATACTGCGTGGAATACATAAGGTGGACAGAGACAGGATGTTCCAGAGTGGGGACACAGAAACAAGGGGTCACAATTGGAAGTTGAAGATTCAGACGAGTCACAGGGATGTTAGGAAGTATTTCTTCAGTCATAGAGTTGTCTGGAAGTGGAATAGTCTAGCAAGTGATGTAGTGGAGGCAGGAACCATACATAGCTTTAAGACGAGGTATGACAAAGCTCAAAGGGAGCAGAGAGAGAAGGGACCTAGTAGCAATCAGTGAAGTGGCGGGGCCAGGACTAAAGTCTTGACCCCTCCCAACCACAATTAGGTGAGCCCCCAATTATACAATTATTTTGGGGTACACCCAAAAACACAAACAAAACCCCACACCCTTACACCCCTTTGCAAAAAACTTTTAAAGACTCTTTTACATCGTGTTTTTGTAAAGGGCCCTAAAATGGAGCATGCAGCAACATTTGGAACCCCCCCCTAGCCCAAGTTTAAAAAGGGAAAATTTAAAGGAAAAAGTGAAAAGGTTTGCAACGGGACAGTCCCCGGACCAAAGGGATTTGTCCAAACAGTAAGGACAGGAAAGAGGGAAGGGGGACAAAAAAAAACACTTTAAAAAATACTGAGGGGAATTGACAAAGGGGATAGGGACAGAATTTTTTCGGGGAGGGAACACAGAAACCCAAAAAATTAAAAAACTCAGATGAGCCCAAAGAGATTTTGGGAAAATTTTTTCTTAGCCACATAATTGTCGGGAAGGGGAATAATCTGGAGAGTGGTTAGTAAAAGGTGGGAAATCAAAACATTGCCAAGAAGGGGTACGATAAACCCTAAAGGAAGCGGGGAGTGACCAGTGAAGGGGTTTTGGGCCAGGACTTTTAAATCGGCCCTGCAACCACAACTATGGGAGTACACACACACACACCCACACACACACACAAAAGTGGGCATTGTGCCCCATTTTGGGCCCCCGCAGGGGTCGTCCTGGGACCATTGCTTTTTCGGTATTTTAACGACATGAGGGAAAGGGAATTTAGACTCTGAGGGTCCCTTTTTTGCAAAAGGAACTTTGAATTTAAATAAAGAAGAATTCACCGATCGAAGCCCAGGCAGAACTACAAAGGGATCTGGACAGGCTCAGACCTGGTCCAAAAATTGGTTTCCTGGAGTTCAATCCCCCAAGTGCAAAGTCATGAAGATTGGGGAAAGGGCAAAAAAGGGCCCCGCAGAGGGAGTACAGTCTAGGGGTCAGAGACAAAACCCTTCACTAAAGGGAAAAATTCTTGGGGTGAGTAAAAACACCGGGCACATCTCCTGAAGCGCCCTCAACCAAATAACTGCTCAGCATAGGGGCGCCTAGCAAACCTCGGGAAACGCTTTCCCCGACATTTTAAATTTAAAAAAATTCTTTCGGGCCCCTTTACCCGTGTACTTTAGGGGGCCCATATTGGAGAAAATGGGGGAAACCATTTTGGGGTTAACCCACACCTAGCCAACACGGGGAAGAAACTAGAGAAAGTAAAAGGTTTGCAACAAGACATCCCAAGCTAAGAGGTATTCCTACGGGGAAAGGGGGAAAAGGAAATAAAACCTGACGACACTGGGGGACGGGAGAGATGGGGGGGAAGATAACGACATAAAAAATACGAGGGGAAATTTGCCAAGGGGGAACAAAGACAGGATTTTTCCAAAAAATTGGACACAGAAACAAGGGGAAAACTTTGGGAAAACCCGGAAGACACAAAATAAAATCACGGGGGATTTTAGGAAGTTTTCCCCCACCCACAGAGTGTCATAAGTGGAATATTTGGGGGGAAGCGATTAGTGGGGGCGGGATCCATACATAGCTTTAAGAAAGGGGTAGAAAAGCCAGGCCCCGGGAGAGTGACCTATTTACGATCAGTGAAGAGGGGGGGCCAGAGCTGGGCCTCGACCCCCCGAAAACCTCAACTGGGTGAGTACAACTAGGTGATTTCACACACCACGCACACACCCCACACACACACACACACCCCCACAAAAACACACACACCCCCACACACACCCTACACGCACACCCAAAACCCCAAAATCCTTAAAAACCCCCAACAAAAACCAACACAAAACCCAACACACACACACACACACACAACACACACAAAACACAAACACAAAACACACACACACAAAACAAACACAACACACATGCGCTCGTAAAATACAATAGGCCTAGTTTTCAAATTTCGACAGTGCCTAAAAAGGAAAAGGGATTTAAAGTTAATTGGTGAAGCCAGACTGTGAATGAGGGGGGTAGGGGGGGGTAAAAAGGGGGTTTAAATGAAAAAGGGTGTTGTGAATTTAAAGGGGAAAAAAAGTGAACAGGGGAAGAGGGTTTTTTGAAGGGGTTTAACTTAAGGGTTTTTTTGAATTTTAAGGGAAAAGGAGCATGAAAAAGGTTTTTTGGAAGGGGAAATTTTTAACAAGAAAATTCCCAAGTGAAATTTAAAAGCAGATACAAAGTTTACAAGGGACGGGAAAAGAAAAAATAAAATATTGTATATGGGGTAAAAGACCGAAGAGTAAAAATGGCAAGGCATTAGAGGGGACGGGCCCCCAAAATTATATTTATTTTTTCTTTTTTTAAATTTCCCATGAAAAAAAGAAATCAGCCCATGGGGGTTGGAAAAGGGAATGGAGAAACAGCGCCCTGACAAAAAACCCCAACATTCCCATCCTCCCCAGAAAAGAAAACCCTCACTATGGGCCGCAAGGAAAGGGAAAACCCCCGCAAAACCCCAAAAAAAAACAATGGCACACGCTCTTATTTGGGGCGCCTTAAGGGGTTTATTATAAAAATTTAAATCCAGGACCTAAAAACTTTTGTGCAGGGGCCAAAACAACAGATAAAGGAAAATAATGAGGGCCCTAGTAGCTAGGGATGAAAAACCAAAACCCTCCAAAGTAATGAATACATAGGTCAATGTGAGACAATACAGCCTTTAATTTCTCAAACACAAAAAACAGATGCATACACTGTACTAAAGAACGCATAAAAAAACAGAAAAGGCCCCTTATGAAAAAATGTGAAAGGGGTTTGGGGGTGCATAAAGGATGTATTTTAAAAATTTTAAAGCAATTTTTGGCCAAATTCTTTTGTGTGTAAAAAATTTCCAACTTTGGCACATTTTCCCCCTTTAGCAGGATGACATTGATTTCCCCAATTTTAATAAAATGACCCTTTGCCATAAATTGAAATTTTAAATTTTTTTATGAAAACGGGCCCCTTCACTTTATTCAGCAATGCAAGATCATTTCCCTTCCCAAAAATTTGGCGAATTGGGATTCTAGCTAAAAAAAAATTAAAGGGGCGGCAGTTATAACCCTCCTGAATTTTGGGTTGGATGATACTTTGACTGCCAAAACGGGGCCCAAAATAAAAGGTTCCCAATATAAAACGTTTAGATAGGAACAAAAAAAAGGGCGGTGGAGTTGTGCCTAAAATTAAAAATGAAAAAAGCTTCCCAAACCCCAAGACCTATTTAAATAACAATAAACTGGGTTTCTAGGGTTTTGAATGCTGTTTTCCCAAAAACCAAAACCCATTTTTATGGGAAACTAGTTACCCGCCCTCCAACCCGGGGGAACCCCCCCCCCATTTCCCTTAAAAACCCTTTTCCAGATCTTGTCCGATTTTGAAAGAAAACGAAACAATAATACGGGGCCCCTTTAAATTTAATCTTTTTTTCACAACAAAAAAAAAGGGGCAAAGCAAAAGGTAAAAGAAAAATTTCCCTAGGATTAAATAGCTACACCCAACAATTTAAATAAACCCCCCCGGGAATCACAAAAAATTTTTTTTCCAGCCCCCCTAATTGACCACATATTTTTGCAACCGCCGGGAGAACTTATCAGTCAGGCCCCTTTTAACCCACAGGTCTTGTGATCATTTCATCATTTACTGCCCAGGAAAATCACTGGGGAAAGGGAAACCCCCCTACAAGGACAAAAAAAAGAGGCCCAACAGAAACTACAGTAAAGAAACACTGTAAATAGGCTACAAAATTTGTGACTGGACAAGATAACAAGTTAAAACCGGACGTAAACGATGCCGGGGAAAAAAATTCAAAACAATGTTCACTACCATTCTTAAAAAATATTGCACCATTAAAAAAGGTTAGGAAAAAACAAAACTGAACCCCGGATGACAAAAGAGATAAATTTAAAAATTGAAATTCAGAACCACTGCTAAAAAGATTTAAAAACAAACAGACAGGATATTGCCCGCACTAAAAGAAACCAAAGGGGGAGGAACAGAGTAAAAGAGGCCTTTTTTAAAAGGGGCAAAGGCAAAAACACATTGCCAAAAATTAAGAATATAACATAACCCCAGAAAGCCTGGGAAAAAACTAAAACAGTTTTGGGGGATAGCCATAAAACCAGTAGATAGGCAAAAAAGTACTCACTAAACGATAATAGGGGATGCCACAAACATCTAAGGTGGAAAATTTTTCTTTAATTCCTACAAAACATTGTTGGGATCAACACTATAAGTAAACTAAACCCGCTGCAAACAAATACCTTTAAAAACAGAAATCTGTAAGTTTCAAACAACTATACCAAAAAAGGGTAACCCCAAACAGTTTTCAACCCAGTAAGTGTAAAACTCCCTGAATTCATTCAAAAAGAACAAAACAGGTTTTAAAACCCAAAAAAGCACAGGGGGCCCCGATAAAAAACCCGTCTAAGTTTCCCAAAAAATGGGGTTTTTAATGTCAAACCCTATTTTCTCACATAATAAAAAACAAACAAACACCACAATACCGTACCGGGGGGTTCAAAAAGGCCAGAGTTACCCTATCTTTAAGAAAAATAATAGGTCTGATGTTTAACAACTATAGACCGTTTGAAAACTCAGTATAATATCAAAATTCTAGAGGGCGGGGGTATTCCAAGTAGTTTTTAAATACCCCTTAAAAGACAACAGCAAATTTTCCCTTTGCTATCAATCGGGGTTTTGAAGATTAACCCACTCAACCCATACCTCCCTTATTATCTGATGGATTTTCCTGGAAAATGAAATGTCAAAAGGGGAAACCCCGAAGGGTTGGGAAAACCCTTTGACCTGCAAAAGGCCCCGATAAATGGGCCAAACCCAATATATTATGTAAAAAAAACTTCAAGCACGGTTAGGTTCTGTAAACTGTTTTTAAATCCTACCTTAGGCCCAAAAGGGGGACAAATTGTCAAAAACAACAAAACCGGGAAAACAGAACCCCCCCGATAACATGTGGGGTTTTTTTCCCCCAAAGGGAGTATTCTGGGTCCCCACTATTCTTTTTTTTATGTCAATGATAAAGCCATCGTGTCAAGTGCAAACTCCTAAATGTATGCAGATGACCGTGCTCTGTTAGTGACATTTAAAAACCCCAAGATAAATTTTCAATGTTTTTTAAAACGGGAAATGAGTCCCCGGGGCAAATGGGTTTGTAGACAACAAAATATCATTACACCGGGGAAAAATGAAGCCATTCCTTTGGGAAAGAAACATAAACTGAAAGGGGAAAAAAATTTTAATGTTAGTGTAAAAGGGGGGTCCAACACTTTTTGGTTTTATCAGTTAAATATCGGGAATTTCCCCTTTGACCCATGCATGTCAGAGAATTTTATAGGGAACAGTGTAGTAAAGAAAGCGAATGCCAGGCTGAAGTTCCCCGGTTTTAGACAAAACACAGTGTCTACCTACGAGGCTCGCAGGGCCCTATTCTAAACCCTTTTTAAAAAAGCCATAGGATTAAAGCTTGCTCTTTTTTGGGAATCGCCCTTTACAAAAAAAAAGAAAGATAGACTGCAAACACCCCGAACAAAAACGAAAAATTCAACCGGGCTGGGACCAAGAAACATGTAGGCCCGGATTAATTACAGCAGTTGGGAAAATGCAAAAGTTGAAGCAGAGAAAAACAAATGAAGCTAAAACATGTTTTTAAAATTGCTCACGAAAAGTTTTCCAAAATATTTTTGCTGTCAAATTTTTTCAAGGTTGGGGAAACCCAAAACAATCAAAGAAATAGGGGGAAGAGCACAAATTTGTAGACCCCCAGTCAGTGGGGGCTTTAAACAACCTTTTTTTGTACAGCAATAAAAGGGAAAGGAACAGACAAAACCCCCAAAAGTCAAGGCCAGTCATAGCTTGAAAACCCGTTTTAAAAAGACCCGCCAAAAAGTGTCTGATGAATGAAGCAACAGAAAAGGGGGGGGAATGATTTCTATTTTTTAGCTAAAATACGTGGGAAATTTTTTCCTTATCCCTATAAAGACCCCCTATTGTAATAGCGTAAAGACCCTCGGGAGTAATGTCTTTAAAGACCCTCGGAATTTTTAGATAGTCTTTAAAGCCCTCGTGTATAGAAAAGTCTTTTTTTGTATGATAATAAAATGTTATCTTCCCTTTTAGAAAAAAAAAGAAAATATTATAACCTTTATATTATAATAATAAGGTAAAAGGACCCCAATGGAAATAAGTCACTCTGTCTGACTTTTTTGGGTTATCCTAGGTTCTCTACACATATGCTGCTATGTATGATAATTCTATGTAACTGTATTGTGTATACCTGAATAAATTTACTTACTTACTTACTTACTTACAAAATGGTAACTAACACACACACACACATACACTGATCTCTCTGTTGTGCGAAACAGGATTATGAGAACCACCCTTGGATCCCCTCAATTGTCGAACAGTCTCCCTCAGGGTAAAGACTAACCTCCCTCGCTCCCCAGCCGTCTGGAGTTCACAAACACTGACAAAGTTGCTAAAATATTACGTTGGCAAGCTTACCAGCAACTATTCTACAGAACTGCTCTGTAATAACATAACATAACGGGACAAGATTACATGACAAATGCCGGAAAAAAACTGTACACAGATCAACTCCTCCACCCAGATGACTATACTCCTCCACTTACATGACTATACTCCTCCACCCAGATGACTATACTCCTCCACCCAGATGACTATACTCCTCCACCTAGATGATTATACTCCTCCACCAGATGACTATACTCCTCTACCCAGATAACTATACTCCTCCACCTAGATGCTACACTTCTCCACCCTGATGGCTACTCTCCTCCACCCTGATGGCAATACTTCACCCTGAAAGGCTATGGCTATACTTCTCCTGACAACAATCGAGTATATGTTTAATGCCCATTTTAAGACTTTTTTGTGAATAAAAAACTTTGCAGACAGGAGATAATAAAAAGTCATGCAGAAATCAACATGTCCAGTATGAAGGAGCAGACTACATGGCGTACTTCACAGATGGATCACTTGATCAGGTGCTGAATCGGGCAGCCGCACTAATGTACCATGACAGGAAACCAGTGGATGGAGACTTATGAACTCTTAGTTGATTTTGACTCGTGAGTTGGTGGCTATCATACTAGCACCAACACATGCATTGCACCATTGCAAACATCAGTCAGTCTATTCCATAGCAATGACGATAGTTGAGAAGGTCATGAGAAACATTGCGAACACTGCATACAACACATGCTACAGCCGCTGATCCATTTTATACAGATGATTGATCCTATCTCTGCCACTCCAATATCTTTCCAAGGTTGCAACGGGATTAGTATTTTGTCGTCAAGAACCCCAAGACTCGCCCAAAAAACCTTCCACCTTCGATAGAGGCGAGAGATAAATAAAAATACCCCGACAAGACCCCAGTATTGGGGTGGAACTCTCATACAGCTGAATGTAAGAAACATCATTATTGTAACCAGATACACTTAGAACTGGCTTAAAAAAGACTCGGGAGCAAACACTAGGACATATTTATTAGAAAACGTTTCTATCCTGAGACTTTAAGCATTTCTATCATACAGATTAAAATGACAGCATATATAGACGGAGAGTGGGGTGTGAGTGGCACATAATGACCAAAAAGCATTTTAGATGAGGACACGTAGACAAAGAGGGCATGAGATTCCTGTTTTGTTAGGTGGTACT